>PVIA01018618.1:0-12338 GCA_004024845.1 Tonatia bakeri | reverse complement strand
TTTATCTTAGACCTGGGGTACCTCTGGAGTTTCCTCCTTCTTGACTATCTCCTGCCTCAATAACACTTGGTTAGGGTAGTGTCTTCTAAGTTTTTCTAATGTAAAGTTACTCTTTTTTCCCCATACTTTAATCTTTGGAAGTGAGTCCGGCCTACAAGGGGAGATTGTGGAATTCTTTAATTAAAAACAATCAAACAAGCAGCAGAATATTCCTGAGCACATTCTTTCCATTTGTCCTGTGTTTGTAACCACCAAGGATGGGGGCTGTGTGAGCCCCCACTGTGCCCTGCTTGGCAGCTTGCTTCCAGCTGGTCTGTAGTTCCCTCAGTCAGCAGGTGTGGTGACAGCTCTTCTTAACCTGGCCATCTTCAGATACCAAAATAAATGATAAGGACATTATAGCTCCCCATCCCAAAGAAGCTGCAGTTTCACTGAACATACAAGCTCATATTTCTGAAACAATTGTGGTTAAGATGGTATAATTACTGGAAGCTCTTTCATTACTCCAGTTCATTGGTTTGAATCCTGGCTTTGTCACTTTCTAGCTGCGTGACCTTTGGCAAGTTACTTAATCTCTCTGTGTTTCAACTTCCTCATCTACGAATTGAAGATAATAGTAGGATTAAATATGTTTATATGTAAATGATTTCTGGGACATAATATATATGATAATCATTATCATTATTATTCTCAGCACTCTGAAGATATTTTTAAAATCTAGTATATACCAATAATTCTTGCTTTGAAAAGCTTACTATCACTCCATTGTTTTAATCTGAAAAAAATACATGCTAAGAGGTAAATTATAATACTTGAATAACAAATGTTATAAGGAAAATAGAGTGAACTATAGTAGTTAGGGCCAACTTCCTGGGGGAGGACTATTTCAGCTGGCATTTGAAAGATAAAAGGCAATTTAGATAAGTGAGGGGTCATGTTTTAATCATGGTAGATTAACTATTATAAAAACACAACAAATTTCAGTGGCTTGAAACAGAAAAGTTTATTTCTTGCTCTTGTTTTTTTCCTTTTTATTGAATTTATTGGGGTGACACTGGTTAACAAAATGATCAGGTTTCAGGTGCAAAATTCCTGAACACATCATCTATGTACTGTATTGTGTGTTCACCGTGTCAAGTCAAGTGCCCCTCCAGGCCCCCACAGGAAATCACCACACTGTTGTCCGTATTCACAAATTTTTTTCTCTTTTTTTTTTGCTCAATCCCTCCACCTCCCACTTAGCTCCCCCAACAGCTATCAGCTTGCTTATTATGACTGTGTCTCTATTTTGCTTGTTAGTTCATTTTGCTCATTAGATTCCACATATAAGTAAAATCATATGGTACTTGTCTTTCTCTGACTGGCTTATTTCACTAAGTATAATGCTCTCCAGGTCCATCCATGATGTTGCAATATTTCCTGCTCTTGTATATGGGCACTGGTTGGGGCAGAGGTGGTACTCTGTTTCTTGCAATTATTTAGGAACTTGAGCTCTTTCCATATTGTGGATCCACCATTTTCTAGGGCCTTGGAATCTACTGCTGGATCTCTGCATGCTACCAGCTAAAGAGAGAAGAGAGACAGTACAAGATGGCACAGGAAGTTATAATGGGCCTGGCTTGCAAGTGGAGCTTATTACACAGCCACTCCTAAATGTGAGTAAGGCTGGAAAGAATATCCCAACTGTAGGACCAGGAAAAAAAGGAAATTCATCTTGGTGTACACAGAACTTTCGAGCCAGGGGTTAAGAAATCCATCTTGCCCTGGCTGGGTAGCTCAGTTGGTTAGAGCTGATATGCTGATATGCCAAGGTCGTGGGTTTGATACCTGGACAGGGCACATATAAGAATCAGCCAATGGATACATAAATAATTGAAATAACAAATCTCTCTCTCCCCTTCTCCTTCTCTCTCTAAAAACCAATACATTTTTTAAAAGAAAGAAATTCACCCTAGTGCTTTTTTTCTTCTCAGAAATGAAGCTTTTATCAATGAGCCCCTCACCTTCAAACTCTCCCAAGAGCTGAAGTAGCATCATCACCATCATAATCAGAACCATAAGCATCATTTACCTGAGTTATTGACTTTGGCACATAATCAGGTTTTGCTTTCCCCTCCCACTACCTCAACCTCTCCAGGGCAATCAAATTAGTCACCAGGCTGCCATTGACCCTGGTCCTGGGGCAGAGTGCCCTGTTTATGACTAAGTTTAAAAACCAGGGCCCAAGCCTGAGATTTATTCACTGGTTGCCCACAGCTCTTCAGAGATAAGAAAGTGACTCTTACATTTTGTGCCCCTGCTTTGTCCCTCCTGCTGTCTTGGATGGACCTCTGTGTGGGTTCCTTAAAGGAGTTATGGTGATAAAGCACAATCAGAAATGAATCATTTCCTTCTGTACTGAGATGATGGACTGAGATGGCCTCCTTACCCACCAGGACTTTGGATCCAAGCTCTGCCCAGTCTAACAATGTCTATCTTACAGCTGCTGGTACAGAGAGGAATAACTACTCTGGTTGGGCTGACAATACGGTTGTTTCCATGTCACATCAGAGCCAAGATCCTCTAGGGAACACTAGTCCAATAGCTTCTTCCCTGTACCTTCCATATCTTCTGAGCCATATCTTCCTACCATTTGAGGAAGCCAAGTGTGGGGTCACCTATTCCAGGATAACATTCCATTCTGGCCTTTGCTGGCCTCAGCTAGAAAGAGTTCTCCTAGCCTCAATTGCACCTGGGCCTATGGGATCTACATTGACTCTCAACTGGGGGTAACCTTGTTCTCCAGGAGACATTCAGCAGTATTCAAAGACATTTTGATTGTACTACTGGGAGAGTGCATCTAGTTGGTAGAGGCCAAGGATGCTCCTAAATATCCTATGCACAGGAAAGCTCCTCCCAACCACCCAAAAAACAATCTAGTTCAAAATTTCAATAGTGCCAAGATTGAGAAGTCCTAAACTACACAGATAAATCGTGCCCTGTGATCTGCATTTTTGCACCATGCATGTTCTGTTTTCAGGGGAGCAGGGTAGGCCTGCTTCTTCTTAGATATCCCTCTGCCCTCGCACTGGAGACCCAGGAAATGAAAGAGAAAGACTCTTCAGATCCTGGGTTTGGACAGGTTGGGAAAGAAACTTCCCTAAAAATCTCTAAAAATAGGAGGTCTCATACATCCTTGGGCATAGGGAAAAGGGAGGCCAGGTTAGTTTGAAGGTCAGTGTGGTGTAATGAAGTTCATTGAGCACTGGCCTTGGAGTAAGATAGACCTCAATTCAAATATTGCCCCACCACTTTTAGCTATATGACCTAAGCAAGTTCCTTAACTTCTTTTATTTTAGCTTTCTTACAATAAAATGAGTCTAACACCCCTAATTTCTAGGGTTTTGTTGAGGGTTGAATGAGATGACACATACAAAGAGCCCAGCACATTTAAGGCACTCTCTTTAACAATGAGAATTCTGAAATTCACTGAAGAGTAGCTCAGTGACAAAGATCTGTGCTGACCATTGTGCTATCTTATAGCATTAATGGACAACTTGGTTGCTGTAGGCTACATGGGAAGATAAGGACCACCAGAAAGCAAGCAAGTTCAGGTCCTCAATGATGTGTTAGCAGAGCTGAAAATAAAATGCCTACTGCACCTTCTTTTTAGTTGCTATGACAGTACTCCAATGGGTTCCATCCTTGGGGAGAAATGGAATGAAACATATGTGGTTCCATGGAGGTACTTTGGCTTAACTCAGAAACATATTTTACCTGGCTGGTGTGGCTCAGTGGATTGAGTGCTGGCCTGAAAAACACAGGATCACTGGTTCAATTCCTAGTCAGGCCTGGGTTGCAGGCTAGGTTCCCAGTAGGGGGCACGTGAGAGGCAACCACACACTGATGTTTCTCCTCTTTCTCCCTCTGTTCCCCTCTGTCTAAGAATAAAATAAATAAAATCTCTTAAAAATATATATTTTAAAAGTTAGCAGAATATTCACATCTTGAGGAAAATTGTGGAAGTAGCATTAGGCTGTGACAAGAAAGAGCCTATCTTGACTTCCCCCAGCCTGTGTTCTTGATTTTCAGGGTTTGGAGTATCTCGATAATGGAAAACCTGAGGCTACAGGGAAGTGGTCCCTTATGATGTCCCCTCTGAGCCCTGCTAGCTCACACAACAGTCAGGCTAGGTCTTGGCAATCACACACACCCATTTTGCCGGGAGGGAGGACTTGATGTGCAACTTGAGAAAGATTAGCAAAAAAAGGTTCACGTCCCTTGATTCTATAAGTTCCCTTCTGAAATACTCCTGTGATGACACAACACAAACAAAGCTGTGAGTGCACATTATTCATTGCAATGTTGTAAATGACAGCAAAGGATTGGCTGCTTCCTGATGTCCACTTAGGGAGGATGGTTACACAAATGATGGCATGTGTGTAGGATGAAGTATGGTGCTGTCTTCAAAGACTAGTGTTTAAAATTCAGTATATAAGTTTATTATATAGTGTTGAATGGAAAGAATGATGGGAGACAAGTTCATAGGTACCTAAAATGTATTTCTATTAAATTTTGCTTAAGACAGGTAAAATTGGATAGAGAGGTGTTTTAAATCATTTCTTTCTATACACGCAATCTGTCCCACTATTTTTTTTCTCAAGAGCAATGGAAGAGGGCTGTAAAGAACACAGTCTGGTGCTGGGATTCCAGGTAAGGGGCTTACCATTTCTGAAGCTTCCATGTGGGAGTCAAATGGTATCTTTCTAAACCAGAGAAAACATGTGCCATGTGAACCCCCCCAAAAGCAAGTACTGGCCCAGAAATCAGACAAGATTTTAGAGGGTGGGGAATTAGTTGGCACCAGGGTGGAACCTGAGCACAGTGTTCCTGGTAGGGAGTAGTTAGGGGCTGGCTGAAAGGCTGAAAGCACACCTTTCTCCTAATGGGGCCTCATTAAGTCACCTCCCAGTTGTTTCCCTTCCTTGTCATGGCTGGTCAGTTGTAAGAAACAGAAACTCCTTCAAGGTGTCTCAACAAAAAGAGCTTTTAGCAGAAGGAAACTGGGGACTCCACAAACGTCCTCCTCCCCCCACCCTGCAGGAAGTAAAAGAAACTCAGGAAGCTGTCAGCCAGTCACAGCTGCAGCGCAGCCATCAGCCATCGCCTCTCTCCAGGGCCACACAGGAGCTCCGCCTCTGTGGCTTTTCTCTTCCCTTTCTCTCGCCAGCACTTGGTTTCTGTCCCCAGTAGAGGCCCAGCATCAGGGTTGCCACACGGCCGTGGCCTCAACTCTACATAAAAATGATAGTTCCCACATCTCTGTTTGCAGTTCCCAAGTTACTCCACATACTTGGAAAGTGAAGAAATCTGATTGGCCAGCTACAGGGCCACTGGAGTATCCCTTTATCCAAGCACAGAGTTGCAGTGAACCTGTATTTTTTTTTTAATCAGTATCTTTAAAACCCTCACCCTCGTGCTAACTTCCAGGGACTGCTGTGTCCTGCAGTCTGGCCTCTCCTAAGGCACACAGCTTCCCTTCAGAAGGGCCTGTATTTGGCTCACAGCAAAAGTGTCCCCTTTGTTCAAGTTCCAGCCCAAGCCAGTCTCTTTATTCCCAGGGAAGCTACCGGGAATCTACGTGCCTGATAAGGCTTCCTGACTCTCCTGTGTGTGTGCCTCAAGTTAGAACACAGGCGTTTGGGAGCAAACTTCCTGCTGTCAGCTTCTTTGGAGTCCTCATGAATCCTGGGAAGATGCTGAGCTCCCTGAATGATCAGGGATCTCATTCAATTGTCACCAGGGACTTTACTGATGTCCAGCAAAATGTATGTGAGTAAGAGCTCTGATGGCCTGTGAGGACTCTCTGTTGAGGAGGCCAGGGTTAAAGATCACAGTGCTGTGAGACTCTGTTTGCTAGGGTTGCAGAAGCCTGTGGGAGTGGATAGGCCGGGATACTAAGGACAAAGTCCAGTAATAAATTACGTGAGCCCAGAATGCTGGGCTATTTCCTCCTCAGGCCCTTCTGTCCTTTCCTGCTCTCCATACTTTCCTCCACACCCTGAGCCCTGGCACTGCCTCCTGTCTTTCATAGTGCCTGGGCTGGAGAGGAAAGGAGTCAGCCAGCCATCAGTCCTGATAAGGTAAGAGACCACCTGGGAGCTTCTCTGCCTGTTGGATGCACTGGGCCTACAGGCCTTTGTCCTGTCAGTTGGGAGGATGGGAGGTATAGGTCACCTCTCAGAGGAGGGTGGCTTGACAAGTGGGGTATTGGGAGGCTCAAAATATGGGTAAATAGCATAAGGCTCACCTGCCAACAAGGTGGGACTGGCCTATGAAGTAGAGAGGTAAAGATTCACTTTAAGAGCCTGGAAAAAAGAAACCAGCCCAGAGTCTTGGTTCCTCAGGCTGAGAGCCAGCCTGAGAGACCAAGGAGGAGGGAGAAGTGTCCTGGCCCTCTGCTACAGGAAGGCAGATGTAGTGGCCAAGGGGGAAGGCAGTTGCAGAGGCTGCCCAAGCCCGGCAATCTCCTCAAAGTAGGAAGGCCTTGTCGTGGCATTAGGTGGCATGAGGATATCCCAGGGCTACCTGGGAGATATCAGCTGTGCTGCATGTGCCATCACATTATACACTCACAGCACAATGGTATTATTGCCTCAATTTCATGGATATGGAGACTGAGGACCATAGAAGTTGAAGTGCCCACGGGAAGGAGCCAAGCTGGGGCTTAACTCTAAAACCTGAGTTTCTCCAAGTCACTTGGGTGCCTGCAGGGACAATTGTGAATGATCAAGTGAGTCACCTCTGGATGGCCTGGACACTAGGGTGAGGTGGGACTCTGCCTATCTGGTCTCAAAGCCTCCCCTGGGTGACCTGTGGGTTGTCTGGGAAAGGAGTGACTAAGGGGAGGCCACCACTGAGAACTCCCATAGCTGCCTCACCTGAGTTCTCAGCATGGTGGCCATCCATCCCAGTTCACAGAGGACATGTGAGACACAGACATTGGTAGGGACTGGCCAAGGTCAGGCTTCTGGTGGGTGTGGGGTCCCATCCCAAATCTCCTAAAGATTGGGCTATGAATGCCTTGAGAGCAGGGTCTGAACTTCCTCTGTCCTCTTGTTTTCATTACACTCACCCACGGCATGGCAGAGACTGGGAGCTGGACAAGTGTGCATTAAATAAAGGTCTGGAGTAGTTTGTAGCAGAAGTACAGCTGCAAGTGAGGCTAGGTTTCCAATCCAGTGCCATTTTAGGCCCTCTTATCTACCTGCTCAATTAATCAGGCAACAGGCATCATCTTCCTTCATCGCAGGGTGGTCAGGAGAGGCTGTGAAAAGGAAAAGTGATCATCAGGAAGTCAGAGGCGGAGATCAAAGGAGCCAAGACAGTCTGGGGAGGGAAACGGCAGAGAAGGAGGCTGCGGGGGAAATGCATCCATGGTGGGGAAAAGGGGAAAAGGTAGCAGCAGCACGAAGATGCAGAAGAAAGAAAGTACCTGTCCAGATTGGGGTGTCTTAGCTCTACATTGTCACACATGACAAGGTTTTTGGCAGTGGGGGTGACCAGGCCCTATGCCCACTAAGGAAGGGCTGGATGGAAGACTATGGCTTCACATCTTCACAATGGGCTTACCTGGGCAGAAGAGAAGGGAGCCCAGGTGAGGACCCAGGAACATTGTGTCTCTGGGCCAGGGGCACCTTTTAGGGACACGTACCTCCTAGACTACGAGTCCCATGTCTTCATGGGAATGGCAACCTGTGGACATCACCCTCGTGCTTGGCCAACTTAAGTAGGGTAGCGCTCCCTTTCAGCAGAGGCATATGTCCTTCTGCAGGCCCTCTGGGGCCCTGGGCTGCAAAGAGGGGCTGAGCTATCCCTGGCTGGATCAGGGTACATGGAAAGCCTCAGAATCTGGGCTCAGAGGCCCATTTCCCTGGTGTGCACTGCCAAACCTGGCAACACCAAGAGATCACAACTCATTGGGGTTGCTGCTATCACCTCCTCTCATTCCTCCCTGTCACTGAAGTTGGTAGCTGATATTTGCAGATAGTCCTCACTGTGGGGAGGAGGGATTTCAAGCACCTTAGACAGCTTTATGGACAGTAAAATAAATGATAAAAGTAATCTATGCCTATGGAAAAGCCAAATATGACAGAAAGGAGCATCATGTGAAAGGAAAGTCTCCTCCCACCTCCCTCCCTCTACTTCCCACCCCAAACCCTCTCTCCAGAAGAAACCGCTGTTAACAGTTTAATATAATGACTTTCAGGAAAGATATATCTGGTGAAAACTGGTAAAATGGAGTTTTTTAAAACAAAAATGGCATTATACTATCAAACACACTATGTTTTTATTACATACTTATATCTCAACACATGTATTAGATTGAGCCATATGAAACTACCAATATTTGACTGTCTTGACTGCCTGGACTGGTGTGGTCCAGCTAAGATCCCTATCACCTGCTGGATTGTGTTGACTTCCACCAAGTGGTGGCTCTTCCAACTTAGGCCAGCCATTCAGTCTTCATTCTCCTTGGAGTGATGAATTCCATGTGAGAGCCCATCAGCTCCAGGGATGTGGGGAATAGGCAGTTAACTGGTGGCATTAGACAGCTTCTATATCTCTGGATCCCTCACGCAGTCCCCAATGCCCTTTCTGCCCACAGAATGCTTGCCCCCCTTGCTAGGGCAATGCTTCATCAGCCTTCCAGTGTAGGGGCCCCTTCTGAGCTGGCATTCCATAGACTAGAGTCTCAATGTTGGTTTTGCTGCTTAGATCCAAATCTCTTCATTTGTAAGGTGGGATGTCTTCATAGGGTTCTCGTGTACATTAAATGAGAGGCTCTGGACAAAATGCTTCGCACGCGATCTCGCCCACTCTGACTCAGCAACACTTTGATTTTCTCCCCAGCCCTAAGTCTTCAATCACCTTTCAGCATTTTCTTTTTCTTTTCTTAAAATACATTTTTTAAAGATTTTATTTAATCATTTTTAGAGAGAGGATAAGGGAGGGAGAAAGATGGGGAGAGAAACATCAATGTGTGATTGCCTCTCACATGTCCCCCTAGTGGGGACCTGGCTTGCAACCCAGGCATGTGCCCTGACTTGGAATCAAACTGGTGACCCTGTGGTTCTCAGGTGGGCATTCAATCCACTGAGCCACAAAAGCCAGGGCTAAAATATATTTTATTTATTATGCTATTACTGTTGTCCCAATTTTTCCCCTTTGTCATGCCCCACACAGTACCCCCATTTCTTCCAATAATCACCCCCATTAGTTCATGTCCATGGGTCATGCATATAAATTCTTTGGGTACTCCATTACCTATACTGTTCTTAACATCCCTTTGTCTATTTCATACCTACCAGTTTGTGCTTCTTACTCCCTGAACCTTTCCCCCCTGTTCCCCACTTCCCTCTCCTGACTGATATCCCTCCAAATGATCTCCATATCTACGATTCTGTTCCTGTTCTGCTTGATTGCTTTGTTTGTTTTTAGAATCAGCTGTTGATAGTTGTGAATTTATTGACATTTTAACGTTCATAGTTTTGTTCTTTTTTTAAAATAAGTCCCTTTAACATTTCATGTAATGATGAATTGGTGATGATAAACTCCTTTAGCTTTACCTTGTCTGGGAAGCACTTTATCTACCCTTCAATTCTAAATGATAGCTTTTCTGGGTAAAGTAATCTTAGTTGTAGGTCCTTGCCTTTTCTCACTTTGAATACTTCTTGCCAGTCCCTTCTGGCCTGCAAAATTTCTTTTGAGAAATCAGCTGATAGTCTTATGGGAATTCCTTTGTAGGTAATTGTCTGCTTTTCTCTTGCTGTTTTAAGGTTCTCTCTTTATCTTTAACCTTGGACATTTTAATTACATGTCTTGGTGTGGTTCTCTTCAGGTCCATCATGTTTGGGACTCTCTGTGCTTCCTGGACTTGTGTGTCTATTTCCTTCACCAAATCAGGGAGGTTTTCTTTTCATTATTTTTTCAAATAAGCTTTCAATTTCTTGCCCTTCCTCTTCTCCTTCTGGCACTACTATGATTCAGATGTTGGTACATTTAAAGATGTCTCAGAGGTTCCTAAGCCTACCCTTGTTTTTATTATTATTATTTTTCTTCCTGTTGTTCTGATTGAATGCTTTTTCCTTCCTTGTGTTCCACATCATTTATTTGATTCTTGGCTTCATTCTCTCCACTGTTGGTTCCCTGTAGATTTTTCTTTATTTCACTTAATGAAACCTTCATTTCTGCCTGGGTCTTATTTATTGTCTTGAAGAACCCAATGAGTTCCTGGGGCATCCTGATAACCAGTGTTTTTAACTCTGCATCTGACGTGTTGCTTATCTCCATTTTGTCTAGTTCTTTTCCTGGTGTTTTGTTCTGTTCTTTGATTTGGGCCATATTTCTTTGTCTCTTCATTTTGGCAGCCTCCCTGTGTTTGTTTCTGTGTATTCAGTAGAGCTGCTTTGACTCCCTGACTTAGTAGTGTGGCCTATTGTGAAAAGCTCACCTGTAAGTGGCATGGGGTAGAGTCTTATGTAATCACTGGGGTGGGGCAACCTGTGTAACCACTCTATTGCTCTGTGTGGGGGAGGGCTCAGAGAGGGGACGATGCCATTACCTGGCCTCTGGAGTTGTGCCCAGGAGGAAGCTGTCTCCTGGCATTTGCACTTCCCTCTCTCCCTTTATGCCACTGGTGCCCTTCCAGCTGTTGCTTTTTTGCTGAATCCCAGAGGGGTTGGGTCTGTGTGAGTCATAAGTCCTTTGCAGGACCTTTAAGAGGGGTCTCTTGAGAATCTCACAGTTTCTTCTGCCTCCCTAACCCTCACTGGTTTTCACAGCCAGAAGTTATGGGGACTTATCTTCCTGGTGCTGGAACCCTGGGCTGGGTGGTCTGGACTGAGGCTGGGAAACGAAGGTATCCCTCCTGTTTTTATCCACCACATATGGATGTGGGGACTGTCTGTTCCTGTCTCTGTACCTCTCCATGTCTCCACACCTCTCTGCAATCTGCTCTTCCTACCCATCTAGATGAATGTGGCTTCTTTAGATCCTTGATTGTTGGACTTCCACATAGCTCTACTTTCTGACAATTCTGGGAAATAATTATTTTGTTGTGTATTTGTATTTTTTGCTATAGTTGTGCAAGGAGGTGGGGCATATTTACCTATACCTCCATCTTGACCAGAAGTCCAGCATTTTCTTATCTACTATCCTGTACTCCAGTTCAATCATACTCCAAAAACACATTTCATTGGTGAACTTTAGACCTCCTAGCAGCTCTGAAGAGGATTTTGGGAACCAGTAAAGCACCTATGCCCTTGAGCTCAGTCACATTGACATACCTCAGGACTGGACAAGGGTGCTTGATCTAAAAAGAAGTCATCTCACCCACAAGGAACAGGAACTTGCAAATATACCAGGACTTTCCCTCAGGGGCAGTTCTGGTATAAAGAGCAAGGTGATATTCCCAGTGGCCATTTATTGATCTGTGCATCTATCTATCCACCCACCCAACTATCCATACATTCATGTATCCACCTACCCACTCACTCATCTATTTATTCACCCATCCATCCATTCACTCAGCAAGCATGTACTGAACCCCTGCTGGGATGAGAAGGCACAGTCTAGCTATTAAGTTTCTCACAAGTATGGGAGAGACACATAATGACACATAAAAACAGGAGTAAGTGCTAAGGTAGAAAATTGCAGCTGCTGCATATGAGGATATCTGTGCCTGTATGTGTGTACATATATGCATCTGTATGTGTTCCTTCCACACTCATATCAGATCCAGTACAGAGAGACACTGAAGTAAGACAAGATGTGGAACATTTCAGGAATTGCATGAAATTCAGTGTAATCTGGGCAGAAAAAGGTGAGATACAAAGCCGGACGAAAAGGTTATGATCCTGAGAGACCTTGAATGCCACAAAAAATGTGGCATATTCTTAGCTGTGGAGATGCATGATATGACCAGTATTTTTTTTTAATATTTCAAAGATCACTTGATTGGTGTAATGAAGGATGATTTTTGGGAGGACCAGAAGCAAGTCCATCCTGGAGGCTTCTAATCTCCCAAGTGAAGGATGGCAGGGGACTAAGGGATGGGAATCAGGGTAGAGATCCTCTAGTTTTTCCTTTCTTTTTTTAATTTTTTTATTCTTTATTTTATTGATTATGCTATTACAGTTGGCCCATTTTCCCCCTTCACTCCCCTCCACCCTGCCCATCCCCTCCCACCCACATTCCCCCCTTTAGTTCATGTCCATGTGTCATAAGTTCTTTAGTGTCTACATGTCCCATACTATTCTTACCCTCCCCCTGTCTATTTTCTACCTACTGTCTATGCT
>PVIA01018617.1:0-12336 GCA_004024845.1 Tonatia bakeri | reverse complement strand
TAATTGCACTTCTTGATAAAGGATCTTGGAATTTAAGTTGTCGTAAAGAAAGAGAGAAAATAATGAAAAACAATCCAATTCTGTCCCTTCAGATATGCTGAAAAATTTACAGCTCAAAGTACTATAATTCCATGTGAGTTAATAAGAATTGATGTTTCCTGAGGCTGAGATGTATGGATGTTGATAAGCACTTATTACTCCTCTTAATCAATACTCTGTCTGCCCAATTCTGCATGGATGAAATTGATAAACTGATTTAACTTTTGTTACTCATAAATTTAAATTCCTTTTTTTATGAGTTACTTTTGGACTTATGGAAATAGTGGGATTTCACTAACAATGTTGATGGTATTAAGAAAAAAAAAGGGCATCAGTCCTTAGGATTGCCAGATTTAGCAAATAAAAATACAAAATATGCAATATTTGGGATACACTTAAACTATTGATTGATAACTGAAATTCAGATTTAATTGAGTGTTCTGCATTTTATCTGGCAACCTTTCAAACCCATTAAAATAGAAATTTTCTTATTTGTATTTTGTTTTTGTTGTAGCCACCTATCTCAGCCTAAGAAACTTGCCAATTTTTTCATTTAACTCTCCCCTCATTAGTAAAGAGACTTGGCAATACTGTTTAACTAACTAAAATAAAATTTTTTGGTTCTTTTGACTCATACATATTTGTGAAGTTGGGGATGGACAGAGTACAAAAGACAAAGACCAATCTAAATATAAATAGGAAAAAAGTGAAGATTTGTAATTACAAGATTTCCATTTTTAAGACCTGCAAATGACTTCATTCTAATGCTCAGATGGCATTATATACTAAAGACTTCTTCATTATTAAAAATGAGTTTAAAAAAAACAATAAGTAGAAGGGTGTAAAAATTGAGCCAATAGTCCCATATTATTCATTCTCAATGATCTTTAAGAATGCAAAGGACAGCTTGTTTCAGAGTTAATACTAAATAACCAAAGCCTACAGCTTTGTTTTCAAATAGATTTAATTTGAAATTTAATAAAAATCTACTGTCAATCAAGGAAGGCAGCCCCAAAAGTAAAACAGTTTTCTTCTTAAGGTATTAAATACTGAAATAATTTTTTTATACATTTGCAGTTTACAATAAAATTTAGTAAGGATGAAAATTGAAACAGCAAACCAAAACATTTGAAGGATTATATTTACTTCAAATTAGACATTTAGAGCTTCATTATTTTAACATTTATTATCTATAAACCAGAAGAAAGAAGATTGCTATAATCATGGTTGTTTAAGAGCAGACAACTCTTTACATTTAAATTCTAGCAAAGATAAAGGATCATGAAACAGCAACTTTGGACAATGAGAAAATTGCACAGTGATCTCATTGGGTTATTTTTTTCTGTTTCCATTTTAAGAAAATGACTGAGCAATTATCAGCTTTGCCCAGGCTACCATCGATATTAATACCACACAACACAAGACTGATAGCAACTTGAATGAAGAAGGTGTAAAAGAAAATAGGACTTCGCTTCTGCGAATTGATTTTGCCATTTTCCAATTACCCTGTTCAGTACTAGTGTAGACTGTGAAATTGACTAGAGCTAAATAAAATGAGAATATCTGTGACTCTTACCTTTTAGTAAGTGACATCCTTGTTATTTATCTTTCCCAAGCTACAGCTACAACAAAATATGACATTTTTCCTTGCTGAAGACTTTTGTGTTGGCTGAATTAATGCCTAAAATGAAGCAACAAAAGTGATTACTTGACTATAAATTTAATATAATATCACATTCATAAAAAGGTGGTTTTAATTTCTAGAAACTTAAAATATTTTCTATGATTTAGCTTCTTTTAAGTATAAAACTCTAAATAGATATTTGGAGGAGACCATTCTGTGTTGTATGAGCCCAGCTCCCACATGGAGGTGCACAGGACCCACACCCATGGATAGGTTCTCCCGTGGGGAATCAGGCCTGCAATATACCTAGGCTGCTATGAGTCTTGCTTTTGCTAAAACTCCCTCGCCCTGAATTGAGACAAGTGCTTACTGTAACTTTCTAAAATCCTTGCTAAAGCTCCCCAGTATGGAATGTAACCAGTTCAACCACCTTTGCCTTTTCATTTGCAAATATCCCTCTTCTGCAATCTGATTAGTGGCATTGGCTCCTTTGTTTTCTGTAAAATATAACCTCCTAAAGCCAACCTATGCATAGTAAATGAGGACCTTCATGTAATGTGCTGGAAAACCAAATAAAGGCCTGCCATGGCGAAGGACATGGCTTTTTGCTACCCTTGAGAGAAAAAGCTATGCTCGCCCTTTTCTTCCACAGGACTTGATAGTCCATGTGAATGTCTCGTGTCACATCCACAGTCTGGCGGACCCCATGAGCCCAGGTCAGCATCAAATATTAACATCAGACTTACCACTTGGACATTACTGACCTTTACTGTGTCCTAATTTTTATTCCCTTTGAGGTGATATGAAGATTCAACATGGAAATAACTAGAAGACTGAATTTTGTAAAAAACTAAATTTGATCATACTGAGTGTGTTAAAACACATTAATTTGTCTTTTAAGTATTTGAAATTTAGCATATATGTGTAAAAGAGACTGCGAAGCTAGTGGCAAGGATATTTGACCTGTATTCTAGGCAGGTACTATAAAAAGCCATATTTCTGATACCAAAAATAATAGGTATAGATACAAATAGAGATGGACACTGAGTGTTTGTGTCCCTTCAAAATTTATGTTGAAATCATATGCCCATTTTGTTGGTATAAGGAGGTGTGGCCTTTGGGAAGTGATTAAGTTTGTGAATGGAGCCCTCAAAAAATGGAATCAGTATCCTTATAAAACAGACTCCTAAGACCTTTCACCATATGATGACACAGTGAGAAGACAGACTCTGAATCAGGAAGTGGGCCCTAACTAGAAACTAAATTTTCCAATGACTTGAACTTGGACTTCCCAGTCTCCAGAACTGTAAGAAGGAAATTTTTGTTGTTTATAAACCATCCAGTGTATGGTATTCTGTTAAAGCAAAGTAAGTAAACTAAGGTGTGTACATATGTTGGAAACCACCCTGCCTGGTTTCAGAAGCTGTAACCCCTGCCAAGGCTAAGGCTGAGGGAGCAATCTTGGAACCATAAGCCACCAAGGAGACAAAAGCTTATCTCCCTGACAGGAGCACTGCTTCTGCTCCTTTTACTTCATCCATAATTGGCCCCCAATGCTTGGTTGGTTAGCCAATGATGGGCCAGATTCCCCAAAAGGGGGGATGACCTAAGACAGGCATGATCACTTGGGAAGTCCCCAAGGAAGGACTTTGGGGGCTACAGCAAAAGGGGGTGATGGACCCTCACCCCTTGGCTTTGACAAAGCCTGAGTCCTCATTCCATCTGCAAGAAGTCTCCTAATCTCTTGGCTGCCTTACTTTCCCTGCCTGTCTTAAGCCTAACATAATGCCTTAAGCCTGAAACAATGACAGAGGGTGGTGTGGCCCTGTGCTGGAAAGGAAAGGTTCCCTGGGCAATCAGGCCTAAGAAAGAATATGTAAAACCCTGTGAAATCTGCTTTGTTTAGAATGTTCTCAATTAACTGATAAAGATCCAAGCTAGAAGTAAGTTTGTTTCTCAAAGTTTTATAGCTCTTTAGCTATCTGACCCTGACTCAAAATAGGCCCTCAAAGTTCCTTGTCATCTATTATTTGATCCTTACTGCCTGGCAATGATTAATGAGCTTTATTTGTATTCATATGCAAATGAACCCAATAAAAGGCCATTGAGGAAAAGGCTCTCAGCCCTTCTCCTTTGAGAGATCGGCCACCTTTCCTCCCCAAGCAGATCCTGTCTTGGTAGACTTATTCTCATCTGTGGTGGCCGAGGTGGGGGCCCTGCAGGCAGAGCCCCCCAACATACCTATACTTTAACTCTGAACAAATCAGGAATTAGAGGCACCAACTACATGCAGTAAAAAATCCACACCTAACTTCATACCCCAGAAACTTAACTACGGTTGATCCTTTGCTTCCATGGGTTGTGCATCTTCAGATGGAAACAACTGGAGGATCTGAAAAAAAGTACTTTCAATCCACAATTGGGAATCTGTGGAAGTGGAAGGCTGAATGTATTAGTAGCCTACGATTGACTACAGTCTTACTGAAAACAAAAGCAGTCAATTAACAAATTATGAATATGTATTATATACTGTGTTCTTACAATAAAGTAAGCTAAATAAAAGAAAATGTTCAGGAAATCATAAGGGCCCCTTGCCCCAGTTGTCGCTAAGGTTTGAAGTCCTTCCAAGGAAACTAAGGCTGCAATGGAGTGAGGCCCTCACTTCTCCCAGAAGCTAGCATCAGCAACTCTCACACAGCACCACACCATGGCCTCTGCCTCGGAGCTCACCTGCATCTACTTGGCCCTTATCCTGTAAGATGCTGAGGTGACAGAAGATAAGATCAAGCCCTCATTAAAGCAGCCCTATAAATGTTGAATCTTTCTGGCCATGTCAACATTGAGAGCCTTATCTGCAATGTAAGGGCAGGTGAACCTGCCCCAGGAGCTAGTGTTGCACCAGCAGGAGGTCCTGCCCCTCAAATACTGCTGCCCCAGTTGAGAAGAAGAAAGTAAAAACAAAGAAAAAAGAATCTGAGGTGTCTGATGATGACATAGTCTTTGGTCTTTTTTGACTAAACCTCTTTTATAACACATTCAATAAAAAGCTGAACTCCAAAAAAAAAAAAAAACATAAGGAAGAGAACATACATTTACTGTATTTATTGAAAAAAAAAATCCATATATAATTGGACCTCTGTAGTTCTAACCTCAAGAATTTCAAGGACCTTATTATGATTTACCCATGGAGATAAAAACATATTCATATAAAAATCAACCAAAAAATAAGAGCTGAGAGCATCTTTAGTGAGCATGAAATAATTATTTCTAAAAATTAATATTAAAGATTTCAGAAGAGGTAAGAGATTCTGTTCACCTGGTGTGGGATTTAAGTTGGCATCAAAGGCAGATACATCATAGAAGTATTCACAAAAGTAACAGCATATGTTCTTATCTACATGCTTTATCTTGGCTTGACCTGAGGGATAAAGCATTAACTTATTTATACTTTGATATTAATGGGGCTTGATTCAGAAATTGAACAAGAAAAGGGAGTTAATAGCTATGTGTCATCTGTTATTTCACTTAATTTCATGTTTTAATTAAATTTTATAAAAACAGTATTACAACTAATGAAACTAAATTTAAATAGCTTGCCCATAGTCATATAGGGATTTTGTTTCCAAAATCAGCTCTCTTTTGATTATGATATATAAAGGTCCCTGAGAATAAGACAGAATGTTGAAAATAAGATGTTCTAGAATTTTTTCTTTACTAAACATGTCTAGTTCTGCATCAAACACATGGTTAATTAGTATCTGTAAGCATCTGTCATTGATTAACAGTACTACTGATACAGGTTTGAGATATTTTTATACCACAAGAAATGGAAAAAAGAAAAAGCTAGCAGAGTAATAGTCACAGTTAAAGTAAATTGTCTTTGTCAGACTAAATTGATAGTAGAGGTATAGTAATGTATCTAAGTTAATTTTTATTTCTATTCAATAAGGGAAATGGTTAGTATATATCATATATATTACATGTTGTATACGTACATTATTAATATTCTTGTGGTTGACTACACAATTTTACTGCAAGATTGAATTATTTTGTAAGACTGAAGACCCTGACTAGAACTACTATATTCTTAAAAAGATTTTATTTATTTTTAGAGAGAGGGGAAGGGAAGGAGAAAGAGAGGGAGAGAAACATCAGTGTGTGATTGCCTCTCACACACCCTCTACTGGGAACCTGGTCCACAGTCTAGGCATGTGCCCTGACTGGGAATCAAACCAGCGACCCTTTGGTTCACAGACCTGCATTCAATCCACTGAGCTACACCAGCCATGGCAGAACTACTAGATTCTTAAGTTATTCAATCATATTTAAACTTAGAATCATTGGGAAACCCAAAACCATCATGAAAATATGACATCAACACACTTCCCTATTTGAGGATTAGTTTATAACCCAAATGGAACTGATAGAATTAATAATTATTATTGATTTTTCTAATCCCAATCATAATCTGAATGTTTTTTAAGTTCAGGGAATCATTAAAAAGGCTAAGGGGGCCCAGGCTGGTGCAGTTGGAGCATTGTCTCATAGACTGAAAAGGTTGCAAGTTCAATCCCAGTCAGGGCACATACCTAAATTGTGGGTTCCATCCCCAATCAGGGTGTGTATGGAAGGCAACCAGTTGATGTTTCTCTCTTCTCCCTACCCCTCTCTGTAAAATTAATAAATATATTTTAAAAAGACTAAGGGGAAGAAATATCAGTGGGCAGTAATCTTCAGCACGAGACACAGAAACTCCAATTTATGGAGAAAGAGTTGATTGTACTTTTATTCCCCAGATAATCAAATGTTTATAAAGCAAATTTACTGACCTATCATAACAATTTCAGGGATATTTCATTTTATTTCTTGTTATTTTTCCACAGGTTTCTTAATCTTAGTGCTATTCACATTTGCAGCCAGATAACTCTATGTCATAAGGACTAACTGTGCATGATCAGACACTAAATAGCATGCCTGCTCTCAACTCACTAGATGCCAACAGCATCTGCCACTAAGATGTGACAAGCAAAAATGTCCCCAGAGATTGGCAAATGTCCCTTGGGAGAAGTCATTTCAAACCAAAAAGCACTATTCTACAGCATGTTCCTGTCTATTCTGTGCTCCTCTGTGTTATGGGTTCTCTCACTTTGTTAACATCTCCATCACAGTTTATATCAACATATCATGTTTATCTTTAAAAGTGTTTTGTTTGTCTTCATTTTATATACCCACTGCACAGAGTTCAGTTCATCATTTACTGTGCTCATAACAGAGTATTATTGGTCCATAAGTCCCATCTCTTTGTGTTATATATGTGCTACCCCTCTACTCCTTCCTCTATTCCCATTCTTTTCCACTTTATACACAACCATTAAAATGGGTTTGATATAGATTCAAATAAAATAGAATATATATTTTTTAATTTTTTATTTTAAGTGTTTAATTACAGTAAAATAGAATATATATTACATGCCCTTGTGATTTATATAATGGTATTGTACTGTGGGTCTCATTCTATTTATTTTTCACTCAGTACTATTTTTAAGGTCATGCATGTTGTTTTGTGTATCTTTGGTCAGTTCTTTCTCTTTACATTCCTATTACAAAGCTCACTGATATATGTTCGGTGATGAATAAAAGTTCACATATTAATTGCATAAATGAATATATCAAATGGCACGTGAATGTAACAGAATACTGGCTTCTCAAAGATGCCCATGTCCTAATCCCCAGAACCTGTGACTGTGTTGCCCTATACAGCAAAAGAGACTTTGCAGATGTTATTAAGTTAGGAATTTTGAGATGGGGAGATTATCCTGGATTATCTAGATGAATCCGGTGCAACCACAAAGATCCTTATAGAAAGAGAAAAAAGGTCAAAGTCAGAAAAAGGAGATGTAATGATGGGAATGGAGGGTGATTACACACTTTGAGGATGAGTAAAGGAGGGGGCATGAGGCCAGGAATAGAGATGACATCTGGAAGTTAGAAAAGGCAAGGCCCTAGATTCTCCCCTAGAGTCTACTAAGGAAGGCAGTTCTGCCAACATTTTTTGTTTTAGGATTTTTGACATCCAATACTGTAAAAAATTTGTGCTGTTTAAAACCACTAAGCTTGTGGTAAGTTGTGAATTAATACATGAATGAGTTTGCAAAGCTTTCCAACAGTTGAACTTTTCTCTCCTCTTTCCTCATTGTCTCTGCAACAAGTGTTTAATATTAATAAAACTGAGAGACTCTCAAAATGGCAATACTTTAAAGGAAAGCATAGCAATAAAAAAATTGTGAGGTAAACAATTTCCCCAAGTCTATCTGTTAACTGTACAGTTAACTGTACAGTGAGGACTCACTGAGTCATCTTGTGAGGAGAGTGAGATAAGATGTGAGAAGGACCAGCACAAGGGTATGAATATCCAGGAGGCATGGGTGCTTAGGAGCCATCTTTGGGATTTAAGTCTTTTTATTGGGGTTAAGTCTTTTTGAAAAAAAAAATTGTTTAAAATATGTTTACTGACTTTAGAGAAAGAAGGAGGGAGAGAGAAAATCACTGATATGAGAGAGAAACATTGCCTAGCATACATGCCATGACTGGGAATTGAACCTACAACATAGGTATGTGCCCTGATGGGGAATCAAACTTCCAACCTTTTAGTGTACAAGACAACACTCCAACCAACTGAGTCACACTGACTGACAACATCTGGGTTTAAGTCTTCAAGATAGTGCATCAATATGATAGAGATATCAAGCCTCATAATTGTGGCAGAATGCTTTCCGTGGGTCTGGAACCAAAATTATAACACTTAGCACATTAGATGTACAACACAGCTGTCTTACATGGGGCCCTCTTGCATCCTAGTTTAATCCCTATGAAAAAAATGTATTAACTTAAATAGAGTATATTTGATCAACTCAGTTTATCATAACCCATGGAGAAGGGCCACATTTTAATGATTCTGTGTCATAATGAGACAGGCCAATAAGCCATGACAAGTGGAATAGGGAAACTAAGACAGACAGCTGAACAAACTGGCTGAGCAATTTACAGCCAGATACAGAAAGTCATCTCCCTTGAGATAACATCTAGGCCTTAACTGTGTTCTAGCCTCAGGCCCAGAAAAGCATCAAAACCAAGTGAGTGATACCAGAACCAGCTGCAATGACTAATGACCTCCTACCCAGGTACTGACCAAACAAGAGATCAGAACCTTGAAGGAGCACACCTGGAGAACTGATGAATGTTCTGCTGAAACTCTCCGGAGACCTCTCTTAAGATTCCTGCCTGCAAGAAAGACATTAAAACCCCCAGACAAAGGACCCCACTCATGCTCTCCCTCTGGAAAACACATCTATGTCTTCCTATTCTCTCTCTTCTTCTTCCACATCTCCTAAACTCTAAGAGTCCCCTCGAGGCTTGCAACCAGGGGAGCAATGAGCAGTAACAGCTCACCCCGGGCTAATCCCCTTAATCTATCCCCAAATGCTCTTTTCTCTGACTGCTCAGTGAGCCAAAGCAGCCCCACCTAGGCTCATTTCTTTTCTATAACATTTTTAGAGAATGAAAGCAGCCCACCTTAGGCTTTCCTGTTTCTTTTATCCTAAATCCTTCCTTTCTTCCTTTTTACCTTCCTACTTTCCTTCTTTCTTATTTCACTGTCCCAGCTTTAATAAATGTATTCTCATATCCTCATAGTTACCTGGACTCATGTTGTGAAATCTTTCCTACATGAAGTCAAGAACCCACACAATACCAGCTGGCCCTAGGCAGACCCACTCAGGGCCAGGTTCCCTGTCCAGTAATAATTTCAAATATATGACTATCTTTTCTAACCATTTTTCAATGCCAACTTTTTAGAGAACATGTAGCCCTAACTTGTATGTCCGCATGTGTATAGGGACCTGGTTTTCTGGGGGAAACAGGCTCTGAAATCAGACTATCCAAGTCCAAATTATTATTGAGCCTAACCTAGAGCAAGTGAGTAATTTCATGCTTTTGTTTTGTGGGAACTAAAAAAAAAAAAAACATTAATACTTTCCTCCAACCTTCTAAGTTCTCCTAGACTGGGGAAATAATTAAATATACAAAGACCGATTTATAGGAGAAAATCAAGGTTAATACATCTGCAAGGGAATTAACATCAGTGTGAAAATTCCAAAAACAATGAGGCAACATTGGGTATATAAAACATTTTTAAACAAAGGAGAAAGGGGCAGAGATAGAGTATTAGTTTTCAGAAGTAAGAATGGTTGATTTACAGGTAGTTGAGGAAGAACAGGATATACACGGCAGGAAAAGTTCTTGTAGGGAACTCAGAAACAATGGGAGACAGTGGGTATCTCACTAACAGGCACCTGCCTAAAGTCCTCTATTGGCCACACTTAATTTATATTAGGTAAGTAAACATTTTAACATCTCCTTCCTGAAGCAGATTTCTGTCTGAATCTCATGGGTAGGAAGGGGGGCAGAGTCCAAGGCACCCTTTAAGTCTTCTTTCTTACCAAACAGCTTAAAATTAATATCCCAGAAAGGCAGCTATAGGGTGGCAAAACTTTGGTCTCTAGTTTTCTCAGCTCTAAAATTGGGCTAATAAGAACATTTATCTCAGAGGATTTTTATAAGGAATGGAGATAATTTATGTAGATTTATGCAAAGTACTTAGTCCAGTGACTGGCACAGAGAAAATTCTTAGTAAATATTAGTTATTAATAATACTATTCTGATATTAAAGTGAAACTCAGCTCTCTCTTTCACATAATTATTATAATTAATGCTTTATTCTTTGTGGCATATTAACCAGTTTTCATTAAACAGAGTTGAACCTGTGCAGGAAGCTTTCAGCTCAGTTTCATGACAGAGGCTCACCTGTGACCTCCAGCTTTGCCAAGGTTAATAGGATCCCACTCTCTTAACCTTTATAGGTGCTTGATCTAAATATGGTACATGAAAACCAATATGTGTCAGGATAAACTAAAATTTTCTGTGATTACAAAAAATTTCATAATTCCAGTAGCCTAAGTCACCAAAATTTTATTTTTACTCATGCTGTGTCTAACCCAGGCCAGCAGGGGCTCTGCTCATTGTGATCACTAGGAAACCTAGACTGATGGAACTATCACCATCTCAAAGGTTCTTGGTTACCACAACAGGAGAGCAAGTGTGTGGTAACTTGTGTACAGGCTCTTAAATTGAAATTTCATTGGGAAAAAACATGTCTTGTAGCTGCTCCTAACTGCAAATAGCAAGGGGAGTGCAGTTCTACCGTTGTCAGGAAGAAAGCCAGAAATATTTGGGAATCAGCATCAATGATAAGAACTGTGGCAGACATCAGTGATGCAAGAATAAATAAAAACTAGTACGTACTCCTAGTGACTGGGGCATTAAGAAGACTTTAGAACAAACTAGCAGTTGCTAACATTAGTTTACTCTAATCACGTGGGACAAGTAAACCAAAGTTAACTATTGCAGGGCCTCTCCATCAAGATGACTTGTCTCCCAGGGGACATTGGGAATGTCTAGAGGTATTTTGGGTTGTCACATTTTAGGTTGTGGGTGTTGCTACTAGCACCTAATGTACAGAGGCCAGGATGCTGCAAAACTATCCTGTAAGTCATAGGACAGCTCCCCACAAAAAAAGTACCTAACTCCAAATGATGATAATACCAATGTTGAAAAACTGTTGTATTGTAATTTTTACACTTTTCTCACACACACAATCCTAAATCCACTGGAATGAAAAGTATGCCTTTGAAATGTCTGCAGTTGAGACTGTATGTATAGAGCTCATAACAAAAAGTCCATGTGTGCTCCGCTACTGCACATGCCATGTTCAGTTGGGTATATGGTGCCTTCACTCAGAGTCTGCTCCATCCACTTTGTGATCCACATTACAGAGTTGACTATGTTTTCAAAAAGACTTTGGAAGTCAACTGAAACATTGCTCTTCAGAATGGACAGTACCACATATCTGCCAACTTGATTAAGGAAGGTTGTCCCAGTATAAAAATAAATGTGGCATGATATAACCTGATATAAGTATATGCTAACCATGGACAAGCTTGATATGAGTGTTCTTGTGAGACCTGGACAGCAGCACCTTTCCCTAAGAATAGTCTACTGTGACAGGAGTAGTCAGAAAATGATGTATGGCAAGCAGCCAGGGAAAGTGAGTGTGGTAAAGCTCATTGGTCCTAACTGAGTTTGTGCAGAGCTTTTCTGAACCCAAATTAATGCAGAGGCAAGCAAGAAAAGAACATGGAAGCACTTTTTATACATGAAGGTTGGGAACTGAACGTAAACCACAATGAGGAAACTTTGACCTTTGGCATTAACTTGTGTTTCAATTTGGGTTTGAAGTTATAGAGTTATCAGACAGCAAGTTTATTCCCTATTCTTGAAAGTGTTACAGAGCAAAACAAGGGGGGGCCAGGACGATAATACTCTTACTGAAAGAGACTCAGGTCCGTCTTGTCCGCCACCTTAAAGGAAAGATATCTCTCAATGCCAGAGATTCGTGAAAAGGAAAGGAAACGTTTATTTAGTGCTATACAAACTTAAAGTAGTGACCTAATGTCTTTACCAAAATCCCAAAGTCCCTTAAAACACCCACAAATGCACACAGTCCTTCCTTCCCCCTTGCCCAGTCTGGGGTACCGTATCTCAGGAAAGGAAATAGA
>PVIA01018616.1:0-12231 GCA_004024845.1 Tonatia bakeri | reverse complement strand
TCTCCTTGTCTCTTGCTGCTTCTAGGATTCTTTCCTTCATTTTTACTTTGGCTAATGTAATTATGATGTGCCTTGGCGTGTTCCTCCTTGGGTCCAACCTCTTTGGGACTCTTTGAGCTTCCTGGACTTCCTGAAAGTCTATTTCCCTTGCCAGATTGGGGAAGTTTTCCTTTAATATCTGTTTAAATAAGTTCTCAATGTGTTGCTTTTCCTCTTCCCCTTCTGGTACCCCTATAATTCGGATGTTGGAACGTTTAAAGGTGTCCTGGAGGTCCCTAAGCCTCTCCTCAGTTTTTTGAATTCTTGTTTCTTCATTCTTTTCTGTTTGGTTGTTCCTTTCTTCCTTCTGGTCCACTCCATTGATTTGAATCCCAGTTTTCTTCCCCTCACTTTTGGTTCCCTGTGCATTTTCCTTCATTTCTCTTATCATAGCCTGCATTTGTTCATCTAATTTATGTCCAAAGTCAACCAATTCTGTGAGCTTCCTGATCAACAGTGCTTTGAACTGTGCATCTGGTAATTCGGCAATCTCTTGGTCACTTAAAAAAATTGGTTCTGGGGCTTTCAGATATGTTTGAGCTATCTTTTTAATTTTCCTCTGGTTTGGTTGCAGCTGTTTCGTAAGGGCGGCGGAGCCTTAGGTGTTCACGGGGCGGGGCACCCCAGTCGCTGGGTTGTGACGTTGTATGTGGGGACGTGGTCTGAGAGGGAACAATGGCGCCTGCTCCGCTCTCTCTAGGACTTCCGTCCCCTCCACTGCCTCCCACAAGCAAATTGGGCCTTTCTGGTGCTAGCTCCCGGGCGGTGGGCTTGTGTACTTTCTCAGACTCTGTGGGCTTCCCCGAGAAGTCTCCTGTGAGGCTGAGAGAGTCTCCCGGCCACAGTTCCCAGACGGGGCTCTTAAGCTTTGAAATGTGGCGACGCTGCCCGTTTTCACTTAGTTTGTGCGCAAACGTATGGCTGCGGACAGCCAGCTGCCCTGCGCCTAGACAAATTTCTTATTAAAACCAGATAAAATTTTGGTTCAGACACTATGTATATTGGATTCTAGTGAATTCTATATTTGAAGAGGCTCCATTGTATGTTACATGAATTTATGCCATTAGAAAGAAATGTAATTAAAGGGCCATGGTTCCCTGAGGTTCCTTTTTCCCTTATAAGTGTACCCACATCCTCAGGAAATTTCGTGGGAGGCGGGACTCCCACCAGGTCCAAGATGCACTCAGTGCCCAGGGCTCAGGCTCAGCCCCTGGTGGGATTCCCACCCTCACTCCTGAGTGTGATGAGTCCAGGATCCAGGATGACCAGGGTCCTTCCTTTCTCCTCTCAGTCTGGGCTCACCTGCCACTCAAACAAGGATGCGCTGTAGCTTCTGATGCCTCCTGATGGTAGTGGGAAGACACATATACTGCATCCAAGTAGCTCTTCCTCCCACAACTCTCTCCTGTCCGTGTCTTAGTCAGGCCCAGAAACAGATGGAGCCTCTCCATGTCTCAGGCTCTGCTGATCCTCACAACACCCATGAGAGCTGAGCTTGCACCCTTGTCTGCAGTGAGGGAAAAAGGAGAGAGGAAAGGACTGGCTCAGAACAGACTGTCAATAATGTTTCCCATTGTCTTAGATTAAAACCTGTGAATTGTCTGCAACTACTGCTTCTGTCTAGCACATGGAGACATAGTGACCAGTGTCAGATGCAGGGTCACCCCTCACAGAGCAGGACAGTGGAGAGGCAGACATGCTCAGGGGCCTGGGTGGGAGGGATGGAGAGAGGATCTCCTGCTCACAGAGATGAGGAAGTCAGAGAGAGGAAGTGAGAGGGAGAGACCAAACCACACTCCAGACCACCAGAGTGAGTGGCTCTTGCAGTGGGTCAGGTGACCCTGTTGTAATTCACTCCCCATGCCTCCAGCCCCTCAGTGCGTGATCAGTACTGGGACAGTGCCATTGCCTCCCCAGGGCACCCAGGCAGAGATCAGACAAACCCTCAGCTCTTCCCTCTCTTCCTCCCACACGATGAACACACTCACAGCTCTGACCCTGAGCCTCTCTTTCTGAGACCCAGTTCCCCTCCACAGTCACACTCAGGTGGAGACCCAGGACATCATGTGGGTGCAGCCTCATCAGCCTCCTCTCTGGCCTCCTGAGGACCCTCATTCCCAGCTGAGGGTTTTACTCTGATGCACCTGAATTTACCTGTCACAGACCCTCCCTGCACAAAGCCTTTCTACAGGTCTCCACCTTACTCCAGCACATCCAAGTGGGTGTACCTGACCCTCCATGTTGTTGGGGATCAGGGTGAGCTAATCTCTCCATCCCAAGCAGAGACAACTGGTCCCTACAAACCAGACCCTTCCCAGTGCCCACCTCCCCTCCCCAGACTCACAAACCTGGGTCATGGCCACCTGGGTTTGTCATGGGCACTACCTGAGCCAGTCTGCTCTGTGCAGACTCCACTGCACACCTCCTAGACCCAGAAACACTAGAAGTCTTCCAGCACTTCTCACTCAACTCTACTCATACTTTTGTGTTAGGGATATATTAAGATTTCATAAGAAATCATCACAGACCACTTAGAATGCTGATTAACTCATCAACGGCTATCCTATGGTCTTGGAGTTTTATCATGGTTTATTATCCACAAATCTTACTACAGTCTATTCCCACACAGTGGTATCTTCTGAACACCAATCTGCTCACACACTTTTTACTGAATTTTTTTCTGTAACTTTAAAGATCAAACCCAATAGTGCCTGAAGGAGCAGAGGTCCTGTGTGACCAGGATACCACACACCTTGGTGACTCACGGCTCTTAGAACAATCACCCTCTTTCTGGTCCATGGTGATGTCCTCTCACCCCCCTGGGCTGGTCCTGTGCTGGACAGGGCACCTGCTCAATCAACATCAGCTGGATGCTGGAATGGAGAAAGGCCCGAAGACACTTTGCATTTACATTGTCTCAGGAAAAGGAAGTGAATTGACCATGGTTACACGGGCTGTAAAACAGGCAGAGTCAGAAGTGCGACAGGAGCTGGACTGCTCCTGAGTCCTGCCCAGCATTCTCTGCCCTCATGTTCCAGGACAGGGGTCACCCCTGGACATCCTGATTGTAGGTGAGGAGCACTGCCCTGCCTCCTCTCCTGATTTTCTTTTTTGGGGCTCTGGCCTGGGATCACGGTGGTGGTGATGGGGTCCAGGTGAGGGTCCTGGAGTAGAGACAGAGAGGACTAAGGCTTTGGGGAGAGAGGGAGGGAGGAATGGGCATGGAGATAAACGTTGCCCACCAGAGGGACTGAGAGGACCTGAGAGGGGTCACATACAGTGTCCCTGGGGAAGGACATGGTCCCTCAGCTCAGGGACAAGGGCATGGGAGGAGGGGTGACTCTGCACATCACAGCTCTCCTCTCCCTAGGAATGTACAGGGAACCCTCCCTCTCAGCCCAGCCGGGGCCCTCAGTGCCCTGGGGAGCAAACGTGACCCTGCAGTGTTGATCTGAGGTGTGGGCTGATACCTTCCACCTGCACAGGGAGGGGTCCCCAGATCCTCCCCAGCAGCTTTGTCTGCAGGACAGGGCTGCCCCCTCTCAGGCCAACTTCACCATCACCTGTGACCTGGGGCCACAACGGGACCTACAGGTGTTACAGCTCATGCAGCTCCTCCCCCTTCCAGTTGTCACAGCCCAGTGACCCCCTGGAGCTCCTGGTCTCAGGTGAGTCCCAGTCTTGTCCCATCCATGGGTGAGGAACCAGACTGGTTACTGGGGTCTTTCCAGGGCTGGGAGCCCTATGTAAGAGGTGGGGTGAAGGGAGGACAAGGGCTTCTGGGCCACAGACACAGACCAGACATGGAGATTGAGTCTCTTCGAGGATATATTGTGCCTCAGGTATTCAAGGTCAGGCTTGTGTCTGAGGGCTGTGGGTCTCAGCAGGGAGAGATTTCAGGGGAACCACGGGGCTCCAGGGTCTCTGATGGTTTGCCCTTCACCCCAGCCCAGTGAGTCCTGTCAATGTACAAAGGAAGCAAGTGACAGGTGAGGTGGTCATGCAGATAGAGACATTGTGGGCCCAGCTGAACAGACAAACAGCCTGGTTCACATCAGCAGAAGGCAGCCCATGTCCTCCACTACGCAACCCGGGCTTATGGTCTATGGGTGGGATCCAATGGTAGAGGTTCTTGGTGCCCCCTGGGGTCAAGATGTCATCCGTTTTCTGGCACCAGAGCTCCTGGTCTTGGGTGAGCCTCACTTGCCCTGTCCTCTCTGAGCTCCAAGGTCAACTGTGGGCCCTGTCTTCAGGAAAGTCTGAGGCATGATAGAAATGATGGGAATGCCACGTGGTTCCACAGAGAAGGGTCATCCTGTGAGAGGCAGAAGCAGGTGGGCATCTCCCACCCCTAGAACCTCCTGACCATGCAGGCTCAGACAGGGCTGACTGAGCAAGGGAGGGAGACGGCCTTGCTGAACCGTGACACCAAGAAGCAAGTGAGAGTGGACTAGAGTCAGAGGACAGAGTCCCAGCCCACTGCCTCAGGTGTCTCCATCTCAGAACCAGAGCAGTGCTGCCCCCCAGAGGCACACGTCACAGGCAGGGCCCCCAGGATGGAGGGCAGAGAGTATGTGGACTCAGCTGCCCATGGAGGTGAGCTCAGAGGATCTTTCCCCACCTGAGTAAGGGGGAGCTGCCTCCCCAGGACCCATAGGGTCATGTCTATTTCTGACTTTCTGGGGCACCTGAAAAAGTGGTACCTGCCTCTGGTCCCACCCTCTCTGGGCCTGTCCTGTTTGTCCCAGTAACTGGGACCTTGTACAGGTGAAACAGCTCAGGAAGGGTGTGGGGGAGCAGGTTCATCCAGACTTGGGGCTCAGCTTAGCAAGCAAAAGCCTCCATATCAAGGAGACTGAAAGGATTTGGAAATTCCCATGAGGGTGCCAACTGTTCCCCCCACCACACAGAAACTGTGGGATTTTCCCCCAAAAGCCTAGGCCCCTGGATAGTTTACTAGGTGCCAGCTTTCAGAATTTGGTGTCCAGGTCTGGCTTGTAATACAGGGAAGATAGCTGGACTCTGGAGGAGGAGAGGCCAGGAGGGCTAGACAGAGAACAGACAGGTTCTCCCCTGACTCCTCATTTCCAGAGACCCTTAGTGGACCCACCGACGTATATGGGGGTCCCTGAACCCTCTCAGAGCAGGGCAAGAGGTGGCTCTCGGGCCAAGGTGGGGCTCCTGTGGGGGATGGTGGAGTGCCCTCTGGACACTCTCCTGTAGGGAGAAGTGCCCCCGCCTGTGGACATCACTTGCAGGCCCCTGGGCTCACCTAGAGGGCTCTAGCACTCAGTGCTCACCTGAGACTCAGGTTGGGTGTGGGGGGCCATGGACTCCTCATAAGGAGCAGGGGGTTCCTGCCCAGATTTGGGGTGAAATTCATGTCTGCTCCCTACATTTCTGCCCACACCTCTCTATTATAGCATATTTTCTGAGAAATTTAAAGCAATGCTTCCATATACACATTTAAGTTACAGACACTTCTGACTTTAAAAAGGTAAATCTATTCCTATTTTACCTGTGATTATGTTAAATTCATTTTTTTATTATGAAAAGTAACCTTTTGACCTGGCTGCTGTTGGTTATTATGTTGAGTGCCAGCCTGCAAATCAAATGGTTTCTGGTCCGATTCCCTGTCAGGGCACATTTCTAGTTTGTGGGTCAGGTCTCCTGTAGAAGGTATTCAGGACAAAACCACAAATTGATATTTCTCTTCCTGTCTTTCCATTTCTAAAATAAATAAACAAACAAATAAATAAAATATTTTAAAGATAAAAGTAATATTATACTAAAAGAAAGTGTTTTTTTAAATACAGGTGCTTTAAAATGGTTGTTTAGAATTCAGATACATTTCGAAGTTTTTTTTCATAAAATTGTCTATACATACAGCTCAAGACTAGTTTGAGTACCCCATATATGTCTGTGTGTATAGATGAGACCCACCCATGGACCCTGAGTCCTCAGCTGCTTAACAAATATACACTCTCATCTCCACAAGACTGAGCTTGGATGGTTCAGTCTCCCACAGAGAGCAGTGGGATTACAAGAACGTCCTCTGTTCTGTAATGAGAGACCATATTTCTCACCAAACCTGAATTCTCTGGGCAAAGCCAGCCTATGTCCCAACGGGCATCAGGAGCAAAGTCTGCACTCAGAAGTCCCCGGGAGACTGACAGGGCCCATGGCAGCAGACAGGACCCTCATGTGTACACATGCGTACATGTGTACACATGCATCATTCACAAGGATATTGACTATGGTTTGGGTGCTGCTGATTTGAGAGATTTCAGGAAAGTCTGAAGTGTGAGGCAAGAAAGACCATTTGTGCGGAAACTGCACTGGAAACAGCTTGGGTGAGATTGGGGGAGAGAGGGTTTATGAAGGGGCTGGGAGCAGTCACATCATGAGGAATGGGAGAGTTTTGAGGACAGTTTGCTGGAGTGGTACCAACTCCTCACATGCCCAATTCTTTATGGTTTTCAAGGAGCAGCCAACACCATCAGCCCATCACACAGCAGCTCAGATAACACAACTGGTGAGTACAATTCTCAGTTACGGGGCTGGGTGCAGAGGGTCCAGTCTGTCAGGGGGAAACAAGTGTGCTGAGTGGGCATCCAGGATCTGAGGGTGACTTTGTCTGCTGTGACCTCTGTGACCTCCTTCTCCACATTCCCTAGCCTCCCAACCCCAAGACTACACAATGGAGAATCTCACCCGCATGGGCGTGGCTTTGTTGGTTCTGGTGGTCCTCGGGGTGCTGCTGTCTCACGCTTGGGACAGCAAGAGAATGGCCCAGGCTGCCACCAGGACCTGAACACGGAGGTAAAGGAGCACCATTCAGAGTAAGAACCTTGGAAATGAAGTCAAGTCCCCACCAGGTTGTGGAAGATAATCTGGGACATGCTGTGTGACCTGTCTGCAGCTCACTGCAGGTGGAGAATTCCTTGGTCATATGCATGGGGACAAGGTCTGGACCCTTCTGTCATTAAATTCAACCCATCTCCTCCTGACCACTGTTGAGTCATGTGACAAGTTCTCATGTTTTCCCATTTCAGTTAAATTAGTTTTGATTCCACATGGCATGGTCACGTCTACACCTCCCTGCACTTTCAGAAACACATTCTTCTTTATGTCTCATTACACCTGCCTTGAGGTTCGTATGGAGTGCCCATCCACTCAGTGCACAGCCTGCAATCTATTTTAATAAACCCATGAGCTGCCATCACAAACATTCGGCCCACAAGAGATAAATCCAAAATGATGCTCTAGCACCCTCTCTGGACCCACATGCCTTCACCTTTCCTCAGATGGCACCTGTGGACTTTCCCTAGGAACCTCCTCACATGGAGTCAAGACTTTTCTATCCACACCTGAGGATATTTACATTGCTTTTTTTGGAGAGGTAGAAGAGAGAAAGAGAAACACCGATGCAAGAAATGAACATTGAATGGTTGCCTCCCATACATGTCTGGACAGGGGTTTGAACTTGCAATCTAGTTATGTGCGTTGACCGGGAATGGAAACCACAGGTTTTGGTTATGGGATGATGCTCCAACCAACACAGCCACACCAGCCTGGGGAGAAATCAAGACGTGTTTGTTTGAAGGGATCGCCTGGGTTGCATTGCCGGGGAAACCCAGTGTTAAAAACACAGTCAGTGTACAAATGATGTATTGGAGAATTGTACATTGAAACTTATATCTAATTTCATTACCCGATGCCACCCCAATGAATTCCTCTTAATAAAACACTGGTTCTTGGTGTTTTCTCATGTTCTGGTATCTATGGTCCCTTCGTGGCCAACTTGGAGATGCCCCTATCAGGTCCTGATGCAGAGTCGGGAAGTGACTCACAAACTGACTTTCACAGATGGTACAAGCCAGTGTGGGACACCAGTCACACCAGTCTGACAGCCCCAGAAGGCACCTAAGCTGCCTACCCTTTTATGTGGAATGATTATTTCTACTTCAGTGTTGTAACTGATTTTCCACAGAAGTACAAGGCTATAGTCCCAATGCATCCAGAAGAGAAGCCAAGAGAGAAATCCTACTATCTCTTGGAGGAGAGGACAGTTAGCCTATAGCATTCTAATGCACCACTTGAAGGAGTGCCAGTTATAGTCACCAACCAAGTGGATACATTCCACTTACCCAGTTAGAGTCACACAACTTTAAGTACCTGCCTTAGAGAACATGTGTACACATGCATCATTCACAAGGATATTGACTATGGTTTGGGTGCTGCTGATTTGAGAGATTTCAGGAAAGTCTGAAGTGTGAGGCAAGAAAGACCATTTGTGCGGAAACTGCACTGGAAACAGCTTGGGTGAGATTGCAAGTTGGGTGGGGTGGGCACTGCCTGGGTTTCTAGAAGTCCCAGTCTCACCCAGCCACAGTCCCCACCTGTTTTCACAGCCAGAAGTTATGGGGATTTCTTTTCTTGGCTCTGGAACCCTGGGCTGGGGTGCCCTGTGTTGGGCTGGGATCCCTGGATCCTCAGGGGGGACCTCTGCAGCGGAGCTCTCCCTCCTGACCTCTGTCTACCCCATGTGGGTGTGGGACCAGCCCATTTTCTGTCTCCGAGTCTCAATGTGTCTTTACTTTACACTCTTAGTTGTGGGAATTCAGTTCACCTAGAAAGCAGGAAGTTCTGGATGATTGTTTTCCTGTAGTTTAGCTATAATTCTGATGTGGTTGAAGAAAGTGTGTGTGGATTTTTTTTTCTATTTTGTGATTGTTTATTTCACTTGTCCTTCAGATACATCCATGTAGCACATGACATCATTTCCTTCTGTTATAAATAAGTTTTATTTCTCAATACAGTTGACATCAAATATTAGATAAGTGTCTGGGTCACAACATAGACATTAACATTTTATTTTTTAATAATTTTTGCCACTTTACCTCGCTGTTGCATTTCACTTTCTCCAGTTTGGTGTCTTTGTTCTTCTAACTGAAATACATCACTGAATTCTACTCCTTTTACCAAGTGTGAAAAGATGAAAATATCTAAAAACGTGCTGGTCTGAAAATGCCTTATTTCAATCTCACTTGCTTCATCAAGTAACTAGGAAGCACTTTAATATTCCAAGTAAAGTGTGTGAATCAACTCCTCAGAGAGATAAAAAAGTCCCCTGTGGTTAAGGCTCTCACCCTGAAAATCTATTCTCTCTCCTGGAGACCCAGACTCACAGGGTGGGGTTGGGAGGAGACACAGGCTCCCACTTAGGACTGGCTGGGCTGACATGCTCTCCTTGTCCCTTAAAGCTAATGGGGCTCAGTGTACAATCTTCACTGACAATCTGCCCCTAGCAGGTGTGTCCCCACTGTCTTCTGGTGTCCTCTTTGCTGTGAGGAAGTCTGGTCCCAGGAACTTGTCGCTATGGTGATGTGCATTGTATCTAGGAAGTAATTTTAGGACTTTTTAGGACCCCAGGTCAGTCCTCCATGATCTTCTTTTTGAGTTGAAATTCACATTAAAATAAAATTAAGCATGTAAAAACATTTTTTTATTCATTGATTTGAGAGGTGGGGCAGAGAGAGAGAGAAAAACATCAATTGTTGATCCACTTACTGATGCATCCATTGGTTGCTTGCTGTGTGTGCCCTGACTGGGGACTAAGCCCACAACCTTGGATATTGGGATGATGCTCTAACCCACTGAGGGACCCAGCCAGGGCCTAAAATTAACCATTTTGGATGCGTAAAAGTGGGTGTAGGATATGTTCTTGTGTTTTTATTTAACCTTCATTATCTTCATTAAACACAAAAAGTGAAGATACAGATAGAAGAGATGATGGCAGCAAGGTAGAAAGGAACGGATTCCACTTGCCTCTACACACAGGAGAAAAACTTAGCCAATCAGCAGAGGAACAGAGCAAACAGCCAACAGTGCCCAAGCATATATGAAGATAGGAGACCAAAAAGTGTAGCAGACATTGAAAAACCAGACAGTAAGGAAAGTGCTTCAGGACAGTTAGGTCCCTGGGACCAGGGCGGGGACCAGGGTGGCTGCAAACCCAGGCCCGGTGCCTGCTGGTTCTACCACAGTGTTCTTGGAAGAGGGCTGGGTCAATGGCTCCCTCCCTGATCATACACGGTTTGAGCAGCACTGGGAGAGACCTGGCTGCTTGAAGTCACAGAGAGGGGAATAAGGACTAAGTGGCAAACACACAGGGGCTGTGAACACCCATGGAGTCTGTGAACACTGGCTGGGGAGAGTTCAGAGTTGGGCCAGGGCGGACCCTGACCCTAATAGTCCCTAGTCTGGTTGGAGAAGTGGACTGTGTGAGAGGCCAGGCCTCCGTATGGAGAAGGAGGCTTGAGTAGGAGGAATGTCTCAAAAAGAAAAAGTTTAAAAACAGACGCACTGTTTGGGGAATTCTGCTGCAGCAGCGAGCCACTCTGACCTCCTCCTCACCCAGGCTGGCAGCGCTCCCGAGGTGTCACAGAAGGCTCTGCACCCCCACAGCCCTGGGAAGGGTGGGTACCCAAACCTGAGAGACTGGAGGCAGCCTGGTTGAGTGTGTGCGCTGGCAACCCAGGGAGAGTGCGCTCTGAGGAAGGCCAGGATCCCACACCCAAAGCCCCAGGGAGAGACACCCGGCTGGTCCTGGGGACAGTGTGCTCCCGAGAGTGACTGAGTGTGGATCAGGAAGGGAGAAAAGTGAAACCAATCGCCCCTCAGCCTGCTGCAGCCAGCAACACCAGCAAAAGTGGTTTGGCCAGTTTGAAACCAGCAAGAGGCTATTGTTTTAAAAAAGTAATTCATTATTTTTTATTTTTATTACTTTTTCTTATCTTTCAATTCTTTCTTTCTTTTTTTCTTTCTTTCTTTCTGTTTTATTCCTTCTTCCTTTCTTTCAAACTTTCTCTTCTTCCTTCCTCTTCTTTTTTTAAATTCTTAATTTTTAATTTTTTAAATACCCACAATAGAGACAAAAAAACCTGGAACTGTGAAAAGACCAGAGTTGGACCCAAAGAGGGGTCATCAAACAACTGAGGCAGTGAGACAAATTTCACTTTGCTATTACAGAGAATCTGCAAGTTATTGCATATGTGTATTATTATTTTTCATTATTCTTACATCTTTTATTTTAATACTATTTTTGTATTCCTCTTCTTTCTGTTTAGTCTTCTTTGCTTGGCTGGTTAAATTGTATCATTTGACAGGTTTCCCCTGTTCTCTCTTTCACAGTGTATTGTTAATTTACTGTCATTCACTTCACTTGTGTTCCATTAGCACACTATCTAGGTCCTATGCTTTCTATTCTGGTTATCCAGAAAACATAGATTATGTCATATGATTGTTGCACCATTATTATTGTAAATAGTAGCTGTTCCATACAATTGTAAATACTACACAACACCCCTCCCAGATCTCAGCCCACTTCACGGTTTCCTGAACTCTATTACTGTAGCGATTAACTCTATTCCCTCACACACTACACCTATTTACTATCCTCTACTCTCACCTTGCCTCAGAATCTGACCTCCCACAACCTCACTGCTTTTTAGATCCAACTCACAATCTTCGCTCCTCAACAAGAGTCTTATCTTCTTTCCATCCTTTCTAAAAAGTGGCTAGTTGGGTGGAAGATCACAGTTAACACTATACATAGCCAAAGGATCTTCTATCTCTTCTCTGCCAGCTGCTACTGTAAATATCATAGAATACACTCTTGCAGTCTTAAACCATTTTGCCTTCCACTCCAACTGATCACAAAAAAGAATAGGTGGAAGCTGTGTACACGAGGATACCCACTGGAAAAGGAAACCCAACAACAAAGGAACCACCAACAGATAACAACAGAAGAAGGTGAAGGAGGGAGTGGAAACAACACTAACCTCAATCCAGGACCTATCTGGAAATACAACTAAATAGTGGACAAATTACCCATGACAAACAACTGAACAAGAGCAAGAAAGAATCCTCAAAACCTTGTACACATGGAACAAACAGCCTCAACACAACCTACCCAACCAGCACAACAAAATGCAAGAGGTGGGGGACACAGTGACCCTAAGTTAAGCAGCTGGTGGGAAGGACCCACCAAAGAAGGACCCAACAATAATCAAAACCCAAAGACAAACACAGAGCCAACTTAAATGACAACCCAAGACCAGTGAGCTCAGGAGATCAAGGAGACACCACCACTGAATGCCACAGGTATTCCACCAGAGAAATTCACAG
>PVIA01018615.1:0-12362 GCA_004024845.1 Tonatia bakeri | reverse complement strand
GACCTAGGGACTGTCTGCCAGCTCCGGGACTTCTTCGGCAATAAAGCTTCCGGAAAATGTAGTAGACTTCTAGTCAATCCTACATGCTAGTGACTCAAAAACGGAGTTCTTGGCCAGTTTTGGGATTGTGGTATAGAAGTGGGCCTGGTCTTGGCCTTGGAGTTCTGTCCACCCCCTGTCCCTCAGTTTAACAGTCTTCCCATCTTTGTAAGTCAAACCTGTCAGCGGGGGGGACCAGGCCAGGAAATTATGGTCCTCCCCTCGAGGCTGCGTCTCAGATACAAGTCCATGAGAAAAGAGGCTATATCCTTTGCCTGGTAGAGAACCATTAACAGAAATCACTTACATGAGTGCTGTGTAGTTGAGCTATATATAAGTCCCTATTTTAGACAGAGAAATAGAGGGAAATCAGACGCATGGGTCTTTTTAAAAATGGGATAAGCTTTCCCTTGAAAGAGAATCTGTAAAACAAATCATTTGGTCCTGAAAAGACTTTGCTGTTCAGTGTCATAAATCCCTTCTGGAAAAAGGACTTAGAAGCTAGAGAATATTTACAACCCAGGGAGCCAAAGGAAAAAATCCTTTGCTCGCTAATCAGATTGACGTAAGGTCTCCAGAAAGACAATTTAATTACGCTGTGCTCAAACCACAGGCATTGCTCTTCGTTTTCCTGCAATTCAAAACAAAAAGATAAGGCCTCGTGCCAGTGACTTGTTTCATTCCAGAATCAGTGTTTACCCATCTGAAATGTAAGTCTAAATTTGTCACAATGTCAAGATGTGTAAAACACAACTTAGGTAATTGTGGAGAATCAAAATATGGCTTATGCAGGGGCTAGTGTATTACTTTTCCACTGCTGCACAACGGATTACCACATACGTAATAGCTTGAAAATCATCCCTTTATTATCTCAGCATCTCTATGGGTCGGGAGTCAGGAGTTCAGGCACAGCTTAGCTGGGTCCCCTGCTTAAGGTCACACGGTTGTAATCAGACTAGTACCTGCGTTGCATTTTCAGAGTGGCTTGACTGGGGAAGGTTTTGTCTCCAAGTTCATTTGTTGCCAGAATTAGTTTCCTTGAGCTCTGTGCCTAAAGTCCCCCTGGTTTTTGCTTGCTATCCACTAGAGGCCACCCTCGGGTCCTTGAGACCCCCGACGGTTTCTTGCTTCTCCAGCATGGCCACTCTATCCCATCAAGACCTTAGTGAGAGTCTCTCTGACACCTTTGCCAGGTTCTATTGGTTAGAAACAGATGCCCCACCCACACTCGAGGGAAGCGCACGGGAAGCCGAAAGACTGCGGAGCGCCAGGTGTTAGGAAAACCAGTTGAATCCCAGCCGTGCAGCTCTCCAGCTCTGTTCTGCTGGACAAGGAGCTGAGTGCCCCCTCCTCTCCGTTTACTTGTGTATGAAATGGACTGGCTGCCCCTCACACACAATTCAGGGTGTTTCTAACCGCATGCCAATGAAGACCAATGAAAAGGAATAACGAGAGATTTATTTTCTTACCTCAAGAAATCTGGAGACGGGTGGTTTCAGGGTTAGTTCATTTTACCCTTCCATATCTTGGAAGACAGTATTTTTACTTTGTTGTTGTTGTTGTTTATTCTTCACTCCAGGGTGTTGGATGTTGTTCCGACTTATACCCTCATGGTTCTGAGACAGATACAATAGTCAGCCTTCCACCCACACGTAAAAGCATCAAATAAACATAAAGGGAACGTTAGCACCGATGCCCCGGGTCACCTTTGCTTTGCGGGGCGGGTGTTGAGGTTTGTAAATCAATAGATTGTTTCTTTTAGAGCAGTTTTAAGCTTACAGAGGACCCAGAGTTCCCATGCATTCCCCACCCATCCCAGTCTCCCCTGTTACAAACATCCTGCATTGGGGTGGCATATTTGTTCACATCCATGAACCAATATCGATGCATTTTTATTAACTGAAGTCCACATTGACATTAGCTTCACTCTGTTTTGCACAGTTCTCTGGGTTTTTACGGTGTATAATGACCCCTGTCCTCCGTTACAGGACCATACAGGACAGCTTCACGTCCTGTGATGCCCCAGGCTCCACCAGCCCACCTCTCCCTCCCTCCCCTCCAGCCCCTCATCTTACAGCCGCCCCTGCAGACAGGCCTTTCCCAGAGTGTCGTGTATTTGGAGTCCGACAGTATATGGCTCTTCAGATGGGTTTCTTTCACTTAGTAATATGCATTGGAGTTTCTTGTGTGTTTTCTTGTGGCTTCACTGCTCCTTTCTTTTCGTTGCTGAGTAGTGTTTCGCTGTCTGGATGCGCCACAGCTGGTTTATTCATTGGTTGTTCTTTGGAGTGAGGACGAAGTTCTGGAACTAGACAGTGGTGATGACTGCACAACGTCGTGAGTGCACAAGACGCCACTGATTTGATGCCAAACGATTAAAATGGTGAGTTTTATGTTATATGAATGTTGCCACCCCACCCCCCAAAAAGAGAGGGGTCCTGGATGCGTGAAGAGACAGAGGGCTTCCCCTGGGACAGCCCAGGACAAGGGGAGTGGGCAGTGCAGGGCAGCTCGACAGCCCAGAGGCACACTGGTGGCTGTCACAGAACAAGGCGGAGTGACCCTCCAGCGATTGCCAGCTAGGCACGTAAAAGCCTTCATCGCGTTTCTATTGAAAGGCTGGAGGTACAGGAATGAGAGAAATTTCCTGCCCTTGCTGTTCAAGAGTGTTTCCCGGCTGAAACTGAGAATAAAGGCTTTCTCAAGGTGAGAATTCCAAGTGTGGCCTGGAAATCCTAAACCACTCTTTGCCCTACCTGGAGAAGAGCTGTTAGAAGGAGAAAGACAGGACGTTGTCGCCCTCCTCTGGTCACTGGGCAGCTTTGGTTTTCCTCCCTCTGGCTAGCTAAGGCGAGACCACCTGCTGCCGGCTGGAGTGGGGCTGGCTGGGCAGTCTCACCTGGCTGCAGTGCTGGACTGGAGGCCTGAGAGGTTCGGGAGCCGAGGCACCAGGGGTCCTGAAGGTAGCACACCCTTCGCTGTTCCCTCCCCCTTCACACACACTGGTATCCTGCACCCTCCTCCCTCCCATGCACCTGGCTCCTGGGTCCCAGCCTGCCCTCTCTCCCATACGACCCTCCTGACACCCATACCCCTTGGCTCATTGCTTGTAAGACAAGTTCATGCCCTTTCCATGCAAGAGGTTCATTGCCAAACCCTACCAAGAACCTGCAGAAATTTCAAAGCCATAATACTCCCCATTTATAATGTCCGTCTTCCTCCTTTTCAAGGGATAAACTGGGCTTCTACCCTGGCTTTCATTCCTGGGGAGGGACCTCTCCAACGTCCTCCCCAATGATTTTCCCAGACACAGTAAGGGACAGAGGGACCCTCACCCTGAGGCTCCTCTTCCTGGGCCAGTGATAAAGATCTGACTGGGAACAGGGTCCCTTTGTCTCTGGTGGCCCAATTTCATTCATGAAGACTCGGTGGGGTGCTGCCCAGCACACTGGAACTTCCCCCCTACCTCCTGGATCAGAGATGGGCTGGCCTTTTATGTGGATAAAGAGCTGCCTGTTCAGGGTGGCTGGCAAGATCGTGGAGAGCTTGCCACCCAAAGGCATTTCCCTTCCAGCTCATCACTGTGCCTTGAAGTACCCACAGACCATCGGAAAGATGCTCAGTCTCACGACTGATGAGAAACACAAAAGAAAACTGCAACAAGATGCCACTCTTCAGTACCAGAGTGGCAGAGACCCACCGGTCGGGAGCGAGTGGGCAAGCCCAGGCACTTTCCCACTCACGGCACACTGGGGTGCTGGTTGGGGCGGCCACTGTGGAGAGCCACCTGGCATTACCCGTCAGAACTTTGAATGCACCGATGCTTTCACTCAATTACCCAACTCCTAAGTATTTATCCTATAGGTGGACTTCTGCGTGGATGAAATGGCAAGAATGTTTATTGCAAGACGGTTTTAGTAGCAAGAGATGGGGAAATCCTTTATGTACAGTAGAAGACTGGTTATGTAAATCATAGTAATACTACACGATCAAACACTATGAATTTTGTAAAATGAGGTTGTATGTTGTAATAGGAAAATATCCCCAGGGTTTATTGTTTAGTAAGAATTGTAGCATGTAGAACAGTGTAATGTTTCCATCTGCGTGGGGAAAGGACGTATATTCTTGTTTGTAAATGCTGAGACTGCCTGGAAGGAACTCCATAAACCAGTAATGGGCTTTTTATGGGAAGGACAACCAGGGGAGAAGGAAGAGAAAGGCACATTTTACTCAATAGCCCCCTTTACATTGTGGCAACATACATGTAATATAAAATTTACCATTTTCACCAGTTTTAAGTGTTCATCCCAGTGACATCAAGGACATTCACACTGTTGAGGACCCATCACCGCCATCTGCCTCCAGGAACTTCTCATCTTCCCAGACCGGAACCCTGCACCCACTCAGCACTAGCTCTCCACTGCCCCCTCCCGCCAGCCCCTGGGACTTTAACTGCACCAGGTACCACATACAAGTTGAATCGTAGAGCATTTGTCCTTTTTACCCCTGGCTTATATCGCTTTGCATAATGTCTTCATCAATACCCTTTTATATCTTTTAAATGCACCTGGGGAGCTTTTTTAAACATACTGATGCCTGGGTCTTCCCTCCAGGAAGCCTGATGTCACAGGTGTGCAGAGCAGTGTGCACCTGGGTTTTGTTTAGTTTTGTTTATTATCCTCACCTGAGGACATGCTTATTGGTTTCAGAGAGAGGGGAACAGAGGGAGAGAGGAGAGAAACACCGATCGGTTGCCTGTCGTGTGCCCTCTGACCGGAGACTGAACGAAACCTAGGTGTGTGCTATGACCAGAAATTGAACCCATGACTTCTGGAAAGCTATCTACCAGACCAGGCTCTGCCTGTGATGCTGGGAATTCAGCACACAGCCTATACCCAGCTGCAGTGATTGACATGTGAGGGGGACATCCCCAGGGGGAACTGTGGAAACGGCACAGGAAAAAATTGCTATTTAAGGAGAGAGGGAGGAGAAGAAAAGTGCCTAAGTTTTTTAAAGTGATAATGACCACTTGCACACTTGCCTAAAACAGCTTAGATTCTAGGACCCAAACTTTTGGAGGGAGGGTACAGGAGCAGATGGTCCATGTCTTGTGATCCCACACGAATGAGCGGCAGGCTGCGGGGGGCTCGGGCAGATCTCAGCCGCCCTGGTGAGAGCCTCCCACACCCCACCCGTACCCTCACCTCTACAACAGCACCCACTCCTGTGCCCCTCAGTCATTCCAGGGCCTGCTGCTGCTGGCAGATGAGGGGGTGGTCTCAGCCCTCGGCTCCCCCACTCATCCTCTCCCAGACAAGCCCCCTTCACTTCTTACACACTTACCCTGCAGTAGCTACTCGGTTTCTAGTCTGAGCTGGGCCCCCGGGGCAAGAAGACTAACCATCCCACTTTACCGGACTGTCCCCATTTAGCCCTGCAAGTCTTGTGACCCAGGAAACCTCTTCAGCCCAGGCAGACTTGGGGTGATGGGTCACTGTGCCTGGAGGGGAACACCATCCAGAGTGTTGACCTTGTGAGTGGGGGGAGAATAATGACTGCTGAATCAAGGGGCCTGGATGAACACCTCCCTCCATTTGCAATCAGCAAAATGAGGCCCAGTGACTAATCCAAGGTCACAGAGCTGTTGCCAGGGGCACTAATGCCCCAGCCTGGTTCTATTGTCCCAGGTGCCAAACTGGCAAAGCTGGCATTTCCTCCAAGGCAGAGAGACACAGTACCCAACCTTCTGGGCCTCTCCTTGCCCACCCAGCCCGAGCTCCCAGCCAGCGAGGGCCCCCACAAGCCAGGACTATGACTGTCTCGTGCAGGTTCAGGGGGCCTGGCCCTGCCAAGGGCTAGCTTTCTGCTCTACCTCCTTCTGCTCTCTCCTTGCCTGCCTCCAGATGGGATGCTGCAAATTAGCTCAATTTCCATCAGAGGGACCCTTATTCTTAGAGGAGTGAATGAGCATCACAACAGTGTGCTTTCTGGGGGATCCCTGGCTCAAAGCCCCCTCCCCACCTGCCTGGTTTATTGCAAGGCTTTTGACCCGCCAGTTGGGAGAGTCAAGGCTATCGGAGCAACGAGTTACAAGCTGCCCACAGATTAAGGGTTTTTATGGGATAAATAAGGAAGTAATTGGACTTTTTCAGCTGATTGGTCGCCTAGTGGCCTTCTTCCTTATTTGGATCAGGGAAGCTGAGTCAGGGGAACAAGGAAGTCCAGAGATGGTGTGAACTTGGTATTTGAGGACTGGCTGGTGAGCCCTGCAGGTTTCTGAGCCTCGCTGTAAATTTCTGTAAGGTCAGGTCAAGTTTCCTTTATGTGCCTCTGTTGACTGTCCCTATTTTGTCCTTGACACAAGTGACCCCATTTTAGTTTGGTTCACGAAGGGTAAAATTGGAGGAAGGGCCCATAAGAGGGCCTAACCCAATCTCCCCCCTCAGACACCTCCTTGTGCTGCACTCTGAAGGGGGAGTGCCTCCTCTAGAGCCAGCTGGGGACAACCTTTGCGTCAGTGCTGTGGAAACCAGGAGTGACAGTCTTTGATTGCAACTTCATTTGTTGACATGTAAATGTAAGTCATCTTTATTTTTAAATGTTTATTGTTGACTCTATCACAAGTGTCCCTCATCGCCCTCCCCCCTGCCCGCCTCCTCGATTAGCTTTAACAAAAAGCTTCATGAAATCCAAATGCTGGGCCACCTGTTCTTTTCCTGGAGAAAGATAAGAGCCAGGAGGTTAATCGATATGTAGTTAGGTCCAGGTATAAGCACAGATCCAGTAGGCCAAAGACATTTAAGATTAACCAGATCTCATTGCGCATCTCCCAGTGCCTTCATAATAAAAGTCTGTCTTTGTTTGCTGATAGTTAGTGAGAAGCACCACGAATGCCATAGGGCAGCCATGCAAACAAGGAAACCATGTTTAATACGAGAAATTGTGTCTGCCCCCTCAAATCATAAAGTTTTAGTTCAGGAAATTGAATTTGCTCACTCGAATCGTAAAATGAGCTCACTAGCTCCGGCTTAATTTAACCCAGCCCTCTGCACGTGGTGTGGATTCCTCGGCTCACTCTGCTCATTCTTATGTGAGTCTAGTCAACAAACCGTTTTAAATCCAAACACGTGAAAACTGACTCTTCCCTAACAACATCGTAAGCATTTTCAGTGAAGTTTGACTTCAGCATTGGAGCGATCGATCCAAAGGAAGAGAAACCGGTTTTCCACAGTTTCTGAATGTTCCTCTTCCTAGCATACTGGAAAGTTTGGGCATAACTGAACTGCACAAAACAGATACCTGTTAGGTTTGAAAACTGAATTCTATTCCACATTGTCGCGGGGGTACCTGTTATCCAGAGGAACGCCCTTCTGTAAAACAATGGGCTACATACCTAATTCTACCCTTTTTACATTTTTTAGGTTCTTACATGTTGATTGCTGCTTTTAAATTGGGGTCTGTGTCAATATTATATTTCATTCTTTTCACCCTTTGCCTTGTAGAAATGGGCTCCAATAACGGGTGGCTACCACGTAAATAAAGACACCTCATTTCTTGGGATAACATTTTACCATTTACTCAGCCTGTCTCATCATCAGAATGTCTTGTGTGGTGGGTCCCCCCAGCATTTTGCGGATGAAAAACAGAGGCTCTGAGAGGTCATGTGACTTGCTGAAGATAACCAGCAAGTTAAGAGATGATGTCAGGGTGCAAGGCCAGGTTTTCTATGCCAAGTCATGTGTCCTTCAGCATGCACAAGGTCACATCTGGGAACAGCTTCTCCCCTCCACAGAGGCTACATCTGCGGGTGCAGTCAACGTGAGATGTTGAAGAGCTTTGAATTTCCGACCTCACTTTTGTTGTGACAGAGGCACGTGCCTCAAGCAGCGTGGCTTAGGAAATCACATTTTAACTCTCTGATCCACATTTCTCAAAAACATTTTCTTCTTGCAGAGGGACACTCAGGCCATTACCTGGTTAACGTTTGCCTATTGCTGCAGGAAATTCATTAGCTTGAGAGGAACATGATTGCAGGGGTCACACTTGAAAACAGAAGGTGGGACCATTAATTGTTAATAAGATCACCCAAAAGATACCAAGGAGAACTATTATTGGAGCTGTTGGGACACTCAGGACAGAATGAATGGAGCTTGTGAGCCATTCTGGGGATTTGGGGAGCATAAAAGGCACTGCTCCTGCCCTGAACATTCACAGCACCCCTACAAGAGCCCAGTGGGAAAGAACAACCTGCTCTACGCATTCAGCGATGACTCTCACACTCATGTAAATGTACTGGGTCATTCCCAAACCTATGAGGAGACAGACTCATGCTTGGTCAAGGCACCGGCATCTACTTGCAATCCCGTAAAGTCAAAGCTGCCCTCCTGGGGTTCTGGGGAGAAGCAGGGTGACACAATCACTGTCAACACAATCATTCCTTGAGGAGGACCAAGGTAATGCTGAAATCCCCACAGTGTAAGCCAGAGTGGACCTCTCAGAAGACCCGGGCAATTCCGGGAAAAGAAGAAGCAATATCCGAAGAGCATATTAGAAGTGAGGAGAAAAAAGTGAGTATCTTCTACGTGCCAAGGGCTGTGCCAAGTGTTCAGTGTGATCAAATGAATGTTTGTAGCAGAGCAAATCTATGACTTGGGTTATTATGTCCCTTTCACAGATCAGCAAACTGAGGCTTGGTGAGATAACTTACCCAGATTCACACTGGTAAGTGGCAAGGCCAGATTTATACCTGGGAGCAGCCAGCACAAAACAAGAAGAAAGAAAACCCATTCATTCCTGGCTCCTGCTGCCCCTTCTGTCACCGCCCACATCCTTCTCTCTCCCAGGACACACCTCACCCCTCATCTGTGTTACTCGGTCCTGTCTCTGGATAACTGGCGCTGAAAACAGAGTTCCTCATTCTAAGAATAACATCAAGATCCCTCTGTAGCACTTGTGACTCTCTTGTGTTTTCCATTTTCAACATGGACCTAGTCCAGGGTATGACCTGAATGCCAAGTTCAGTGGTAATACCAGAATTTCTATAGGAGAAGTTCTGGGAGCAATCTGGTTGGAGGGGAGGTGGGAGGGACAAAGAGATTTTTCTTGAAACCTTCTATAAGAGTGCTGTGACTCCTCATGTAACTAGGATTGATCACCAAAAAATTGACATAATAGCTAAGAGGTAATTAATAAAAATATAAACTTAACTCACAAATTAACCTAATAAAAACATGTACTTAGTACATTAAAAAAAAGTTAGCTGAGTTAAAGAGAAGCGCAGGAGCTGTGGGGTTTTTTTAAATTTTTATTTTTCTACATTTCTAACCATCCATCAATTATTCCATAACAAGGCAGTACCGCATGATGGTTGAATGTTGGCTCCAAACATCAGAGCACATGGGTTTGAGTTCTGGCTCCATCATTTACTGGGTTGTCTTGAGCAAGTTATTTCGTGTCCCTATGTCTCAGTTTTCAATCCACAAAATAAAGATAATAACAGTACCTTTCTCACTGTGTTGTCGTATTAAATAAAACTTTCACAGCTCTTAGTGCTCAATAAATTATAGACATTCTCAATAAAGGTTACTTCATATTATTCCACATGTTACATCAGCCTGAGGTTTTTCAACACATGCTGTATAGATTTTTTTCCTTCATTAATTCTTGTTTGGAATGTCGGAGGCAATGGCTGGTGAAGATCATGAGAAACTGAAGATACCCCTCCAAATCACCTCCCTGGGACCATCACCAACTTTAAATGGGTCTTACAAAAAAAAGGTATCAGGAGCAAATAGCAATGTATGAACAGCAGATTAAAAAATTACTCAAGATACATGTTATTCTTCTAAACCTCAGAAATTACAATAAAATGACAATTACAATAAAATGGAAAATAGAAGATAAGTGACAGTGTTGAACTTGAGGAAAAAGCTGAGACATAAGCACTGAATCAACATAGACTTTACACGTTTTGAAGAAACTGTGTTCCTTCTCATTAAATGTGTGTGGGAGAAACGGGTGTGTGGAAGCAATTTAGACTGACTTTGGATATAATCGTACAATTCTGCAGTGTCAGTTTTGCCATTAACTGCTCTCCCAGCACCCCGCTTTCCGTTACAATCGCAAGAGGCAAGCAGAAACATCTGAAGAGTTAGAAGAGGGCAATAGCAGGCCCCACCCCCTGCAAAGGGCTCACGTGGGAGCATTCACCTGTGGCTCTGCGTTCACAGAATTTTATTTGCATAGAAGTACTGCAGGAGCTCTGGGTGGCAGTGGCTCTGAAAGAGATTAGCGAAGGTACAGGTGAGGCAGGGAGTCAATGAAACCCCCCCCCCCCCCCGACTACAGAACATAGACCATCGTCCAATGCAGAGCACGAGGACTGGTGATCTGCACATCCTCAGAGTCGCAGGCGGCATTGCCTGGGCCCATCAGATGATGTGGAATGGAACTGCCAGTACATTTTGTTCCTAATCTTCCAAGCGTTTTGTCACTTCGCATTAGGGGTCAATTACAATTGAAACATAATTGATCTGAGTCCTTTATAGGGGCAGGGCACACTCCTTGGTGCCCTGCCACCCTCTGCATTAATACCCGGACGGCAGTGACCTCCGGGAGGATCCCCCCACCCTGGCTCACTCACCAGCTGCCAGCAGAGCTTGGGGTTCCCTTGATCTTCTCCACTCTGGAAGCTGCGTTCCCTCCTCTGTCTCAGATAGGGAGAACAGGCTCGAAACGTGGTTTTGCAAGCCTGAGAAAAATAATATTACCATCTCATTGTCAAAAACATCAGAGAATTCTTTTTATCTGTTTTCAATTAGAGTTTACACTTGCTATTACTTTGTATTACTTTCAGGTGTAGAGCAGAGTGGTTAGACAACCCTCTGCTTTCCCAGGGAATTCTGTAATCCCAACCAGGGAAGAGGACAGCACGCAATCTGGGGTCTGGAGGCCACTGCGAGCATGAAAGGGTCTACAGGAGGTTTGAAAACTTGAACCATGTCTATGATTTGGGGCTGGTGGGAAGGACATTTATTGTCCCATCCAAAATGGTACTGGATTCCGAAAGCTAACCTCCCTAATCTCTCTCTCTCTCTCTCTCTCTCTCTCTATATATATATATATATATATATATATATATATATATCCATATCCATATCCATATCCATATCCATATCCCCACCCCAACTTAAATAAGACAAGTGGATTGGTGAAACCATTTGTTCCCAATGGTTTTGAAACTGCCACCCAGTCCCAGTCCAAAGCAGCCCTGAGGTTGATCCAACCCTGTTAGGACACATTTTCTCCAAGAATAAAACAAAGGCTCCATAGGAAATTGAGTGGCCAGGAGTAGGAAGTCTACACTGGATACAATGACAAAAGCTAACAGGCGGGAATAAATATCTTCGGTATGTGGACGGCTGCCCCTTGGCTTAAACCCAAGCCTCTCTGGCCTTCCTCATTGACCTGAACTCTTCCAGCACCGCTGGGGGCTGGGGTGGGGCAGGCGGGGCAGGCGGGGCAGGCGCAGGTGGGAAACCACACGCCTGCTTTGAGAGCGATCCCACAGCCAGGGGGCACTTTTTCCAGGATTCACACAGTGTGCTGCTTAGTGTTTGTAACTGAACTGGCTGGAGCTAAGAGCCTGGCGTCTGGAGGGGACAGGGCTGCATCGAGTTTCCCTGGGTCCAAGGCGCAGAGGTTTCTTGCAGGTGGTTGGAGAGTCAGGGACTTACCTTGGCCACCTGGGGATTTCTATCCTTTAAGTGGATCAGGAGGGAATCCTGAGTCTGCTTAACTTGGTAGGTGAAAAATTTCTTCCATTTCCGCCCAGCAAAGGCAGCCAATTGCCCAAACAAGACAAAGGCTGAGTATCTCAGGCTGTCATTCTCCTGCGGGTTTCCCAGGAACAAAACAAAACCCAGGTCATTACAAAAAGGCAACTGCATTGAAGGAAACCACAGCAGGTTACAGGGGGCCTCAGCCAGCCCGCACACGTGGCTGGCTGGGGTGGGGGATGGGACAGAGAGGGGCTGAATCCTCAGTGAACCCCTTCACCAGCAGAGACGAGGATTCAACTTGGGGATCCCTAGCACTACTTCCAGATCCCCACATTTTTTCTTCATTACTTACTGTTCTGGAGATAAAATATGTTAAGGTGGTTCAAAAGTCAAAATAACCAAGAGTTTATCTCTAAAAGTCAGTGTTTTTCCTACCCCTCTCTCTCAGCCTGCCTTGAAATTTTCCTCCCCACAAGCTACTAGAGTGGATTTTGCATGCATCCCTCCAGAAAACTAAGAAAAAGCACATATTAGACAGTCCTT
>PVIA01018614.1:0-12260 GCA_004024845.1 Tonatia bakeri | reverse complement strand
ATTAAAAAAAATAAAACCAGATGTCTAAGAAATCAAATAAAATATAACATATTTTATTCCACTTTAATATTAAAACCTGTATTTTCAGTTTGATAGCATACACCATTACAAAGTGTTTCTGATAGTTTAACACTTATTTATATGAGTTAGTACTTTAACCAGGGGCAGGGTTGCCATCAAACTAGGTAAGTACAAATTTTGCTTCTATTAAATACAGTACTTAAAGTCCTGTCCCATGGGAATATGGATGCTTTATTTCCATTTTTTTATACTTTTCATTGTTTTAAGAAAAATATAATACAGAAATGGTGGTATCCTTAGGAAAACCTCGTCTCTTATGGGAGAACAGAAAATCCAAACTAGTTTGTAAGCTAACAGAACCAAGAAATGAAGGAAAAAGTGATTTTCCAAGATCACTAGAAATCTGTTTTAAAGCTAAATTGAAACAGTAAGGAAACTGTGACTTCAAATAGGGCTTCAAAGTTAAGGATCCAATCCAAACTCTATTACTGTGTAGTTCCTAATGACATGTTGTATGGGAAGTGGTGGTTTTACTTGGAATGGAGAAAGAAACCTGCCATGATTGATGTACCATATGAGGGTGAAACCGCAAAATCACTAACTTGCTGACTGTCCAACCAAATAAGATTGGGTTGCTTACTTTCCCAAGAATTTCAATTTTGTACGTATGTGTGTTTTTGTGGGACTACTTCATAAATTGAATGAGTTTTTTAGGGGGAAGGGTTGTTCTAGTTAACATTAGAGTCACTTTCTGTGGGTTTATGAATTACCAATGTGAATTAGAATTGGTCCACTCACCAGCCCAATGCAAGATCACCCAAATGGCCTTCTGTGGTTTGCACTAAATTTCCTAAATTTTAACAACAGACTATTGAAGGTAGCTAAAGGGAGATTGTATGTCACCAATCCAAGTATTTCACAATTTAGCTTGGAATCCAAAAGAAATAAACTTGAGTTTCCATTATTTTCTGAGATTTTATAAGAACCATCAAGAGAATTAAATATCTTTTTTATATTTCATATTCATTTTAACTTTTCCAGGCACATTAAAGTGTATGAACACATTTGAAGGTGAGCCATAGCAGTAGCAAATGCTTCTGAAGGATGCTCTTGGACATCCTTTCTGAGTGAAATGGGGCTAGAAGATGCCAGTGTTTTTCAAAGGAACCATCACCACCACCACCCTTGCTCCCATGGGATTAGGAGAGAAATGTAAACTCAGGCTTCTCAATCCAATAGGACTGACTTTTACCAGATACCTTAAATTACTGGTAAAATGAAAGAGTCTTTAAAGAGAAAAAAAGTCAAGATTGCATTTTACTTTCTGAGGAAAATGGATAGGATTTAATTGAAAAATAAAAATTGTTAAATATAAAGTAACTCATCTTTCCAAAAGAGGGACTTAAGTCAGATCTAAGAGTCTTTTAACATTTAACAAAATTCTTAGGCATCCCTTTTGTTCATCAGCTCTAAAAACAGTTGTTTATTTGTTTATTTTTTCAGAATACACTGGTCTCGATTTTTCTAAAATACCATAACAATGTATTTCAAAATCATTTAAGACACAAATAAATTATAGTGGAATGAAAAAGTAAGAAGTTTTTAAATATCTAATGTCTTTACTTGATTTTAATTTTTTAGAGGCATAAAAACAGTTAACAGAGAGCTTATTATTTAATATTTAATGAAACAAAAGATCATCTTAAATTTTTCAATTTCCTGTTAATGCATTTTACATTTTGGAAAACTTGAAAAATACTTAGTAGTTTAGATTATCTTTTGAATCCAAGGTTCCTCATCTGACACAGAATACTGCAAATGAGTTTAGTGACAATTTTCTCAATTTAATCAAAGATGCTACATATTAATACTGTTCTCTATCATAGGAGAGAAATGAGCTTATTATATAAAATGCATAATTTTTAGGATTTAATGCTTAATTTTATCTTGGTGAAAATATTATGCCATCATTAGATATTGAGGTCCCATTGTTATTGCAAATGTCCTTCTACACTCTGCCTTTTTTTATAGTAAAACACTGCATCTCTACATCTAGAACCTATGTCAGAAGAAAAGGAGTAATACGTTGGGAATGCTTTAGTCATTGTACCCTACCACCTCTCCTACCCTAGTGACACCCACTAGTCTTCTTTTCCCCTCTCTGAGCAACTTGAAAATATCAAGATTCTTTTTTATACACTATTTTGGGGTCAATTTCATGTAAAGTTCCTGTGGCCCACTGGTCAATTCTGATGACTGGATAATTTCACCCAAGCAACAAGCTTTGCCAAGTTGCAAGAAACTAAGGTCTTGCCTCTTCTGTAATAAGCAAACTGTATGAACAAATGGTTCATTGTTCATGGTTTTCTGACACTATAGAATTAAATCAATGCAGTCACAAATAACTCATTATTGTCTATACTCCTAAAACATTAATAGTTAGTTAACCACATGAAAAAAATTTCACACTACTGACAGGTTATATTCTTATAAAATATCTCTTGGTTAATGAATGCCAATCTTGACAATTAGAGTTCTTTTTGGGAAAGAAAGCTAAGGAAACTGGTTTGAAATATGTATAAGAAGAAGTCTATTGATTCTTGGACTATGGATCCAATAAAACATATTTGCTTAAGAACAAATATGTTTCCTCTTAAAATGTGAAGAGGAAATATTTGAAGAGGGGAAATGAAGTGTCTAAGAGATTGTGTTTTACGTAGGAGACCATTCTGTGTGGTGTGGGCCCAGCTCCCACTTGGAGATGCACAGGACCCACGCCCATGGATACATTCTCCCATGGAGAATCAGGCCTGCAATGTGCCTAGGCCACTTTGAGTCTTGCTCTTGCTAAAAAAAAAAAAAACTCCCTCCCCCTGAATTGAGGACATTTACTGCAAAGTAACTTCCTAAAATCCATGCTAAACCTTCCAAGGATGAGTGTAACTTGTTCAACCACTTTTTTCCTTTTCATTTGCAAATATCCCTCTTCTGTGATGTGATTAGTAGCATTGGCTACTTTGTCTTCTGTAAATGGTAACCACCTAAGGCCAACCTGTGCATAGTAAATGAGGACCATCATGTAATGTGCCAAGAAACCTATAAAGGCCTGTAATTGTGGAGACTGTGGCTTTTGCTCCCCTTGAGAGAAAAGCCATGCTGTCCCTTTTCCTCCACCATACTTGGTAGTCCATGTGAATGTCTCATTTCATCCATAATGATGCAGACACTGCAGGCCAGTGTCTGCATTAGTTTTAATTAGAGGAATATTTTCATTTAATATTATTTTGTGAGTAGGTTTGTCCATAGATGTATAAAAAATGTTTGTATAGTTGATTTGGGGATATATATCATGAAAGGAAATATTTTAAAGAAAATTCTAACTTTGTTTCTGTTCCATACAATCCTGGGCTATAAACAAGATGGAGCAAAGCTTCAGAGGGTGGAGTAATGTGATGAGGTAGAAAACAATTCTCAATGTTAAACCTGAAGTAAGAGAAGAACTATAAATCACATTTTTATAACATCTGAGGAAATTGTTCCAAGAAAGTGTGTGTCCTCCTTGGAAACCTAACCTCTGGAGTCAATTTGAAAAGAATCAACCAGAAGATCCAGTGGATAGCCTGAAATCCCATCTTCATTCCCATGTAGATTCTACTGGAAAAGAATTATGGCTACCAACCCCCTTAATCACAAAAGGAGAAATCTCAATAGGTTTGGAAGTTTGGATCATCTGAGATTGTTGAAAGGTTTGAATCCTTCACAAAATTGCTAAACCTTCCCTTATTATTAGATTAAATAATAGGGCAAGGGAGAATAATATGCACTCTTTCAAGTAAAATTTTCTCTCATTAAAAGGAAGAAATTTTACTAAGAGAAAGACTAGTTAACTGCAGCTAATCTGTCAACATCTGTGTACCAAGATCTTCATTTATGAAGATCCATTGTTCTACAAATGTAGTTCTATATTGTACATGAGAGGAAATCAGATGCCTATTAAATTTTTCCCAGGGATCCAAAAAATGTTTGCATTGTTGGACTTTCTACTTTAGAGAAAATAATAAAGACATGAAGAGAGAATTGAGCGAGACTCCAGACAAATGACCTGACTTTCTAATACATGAGGTAAGTAACTCATTCTTTCTGTTAGGGAACCTGCAAGGCTAAGCAAAAGTTGTGGGTGACTTCATGTCATTGAGAGGTCGAAGGAGAAAAATGATATAAAGGATGTAGTGAGAGAAGAGAGATTATTTAAGATGCAAAAAAATTAATAGGATGATCATCATATAAACAGTACTTCAACTGCACTGTCATTTTACATAGACATGCATAGCTAAAAATTTAAGTGAACATGAACTTAAAAATTAGTTTTATAAGTTTGTTTTATGTTTCATTTTATTTCAAAGACTTTGAGAAAAAAAGCATCTAATTGGATAAGAGTACTTACATAAGATGTTATTATAAAGTCATTGTTATCTGTTATTCTGAAGTATTTGGTAAATTTATAATTTTAGGAGACATATAAAGAAATAAGTTCTTTAATACTGTTGTTATAAAAATTAAGAACAATCTAACAATAGCCAGGGGGAGTGGGGAAGAAACAGTGGGGAGAAGGATTTTCAGGAACTACTATAAAGGACATATGGACAAAACCAAAGCGGGGAGAGAAAGCAAGGGAGGGAAGTGAGTTTGGCTGGGGTAGGGGGGAGTGGCGGGGAGAAAATGCGGACAACTGTAATTGGACAACAATAAAGTAATTCAAAAACAAATATTAAGTGAAATCTTGAGGTATTTAATGCTTAACTTGTACCTCTTGAGTCCAGTAGTGTTTGGAGCTGTCCCTGGTCAAAAAAAAAAAAAGAGAGAGAGAGATGTAACTCCACCTAATGAGTATAACTTTCTTATTTCTACAGTTTGTCATGTAGCTTCGTATTCAGGCTTTAATTAAAGTGAATTTACATCAGAAACAGAGTTTCAGAGTCAGAGGCACAGAGCTAAAAGCAACTTTGAAGTTTACAAAATAATACCTATAGCCTTAAAAAGAATACCATTCTTTTGATAATATTTTAAGGGGACAGGTGCTCAGTTTATGAAAATTATTTATGAAAAGTATTAATTTGTAGATTTCATTGTCCACAACTGCAAAAAAACAGTTATTTAAAATTAGGTTAATAGAGAATAACAGAAGTCAGACATTTGTTCTTTGACCTTCAGTTTACTAGAATCTTCAGGTTGATAAAATGGGAACAACTAAGAACTGTTTTTTTCCTTTTATTTTTTAAGTATATTTTATTGATTATGCTATTCCAGTTATGCTAATTTTCTCCCTTTGTCCCCCACCCCCTTCCCTCTAGCAATCCCCACCTCTTAGTTCATGTCCACGGGTTGTGCCTATAAGTTCTCTATTTCCTATACTGTTCTTAATATCCCCATCTATTTTGTACCTATCCATTCCACTTCTTAATACCTACACCTTTTCCCCCATTGTCTCCATTACCTCTCTAAGCTGATAACCTCCAAATGATCTCCATATCTATGATTCTGTTCCTGTTTTGGTTGTTTCCTTAGTTTGTTTGTTTGTTTGTTTGTTTGTTTGTTTGTTTGTTTTTAGATTCAGTTGTTGATAGTTGTGACTTTATTTTCACTTTACTATTCATAGTTTTGATCTTCTTCTTTTTTCTTAAATAAGTCCCTTTAATATTTCATACAATAAAGGCTTGGTGATGATGATCTCCTTTAGCTTTATCTTATCTGGGAAGCACTTTATCTGCCCCTCCATTCTAAATGCTAGCTTTGCTAGATAAAGTAATCTAGGTTGTAGATCCTTGCTTTTCATGATTTTGAATACTTCTTGCTAGTCCCTTCTTGTCTGTAAGATTTCTATTGAGAAATCAGCTGATAGTTTTACAAGAACTCCTTTGTAGGTAGCTCTCTTCTTTTCTCATGATGTTTTTTAAGATTCTCTCTTTATCTTTGACCTTTGTCATTTTAATTATGATGTGTCTTGGTGTGGTCCTCTTTGGGTCCAACTTGTTTGGGACTGCCTGTGCTTCCTGAACTTGTATGTTTATTTCCTTCATCAAATTGGGGAAGTTTATTTTCATTATTTTTTCAAGTAAGTTTTCACTTTCTTTCTGTAGCTCTTCTCCTTCTGGCATCCCTACGATTTGGATGTTGGCACTTCTGGAGATGTCCCAGAGTCTTTTTTTTTCTTTCCTAATTTTTTGAATTCTTGTTTCTTCATTCTGCACTGGTTGAGTTTATTTCTTCCTTATGTTCCAAATCATTGATTTGAATCCTGACTTCCTTCCCTTCACTGCTGGTTCCTTGTGGATATTTCTTTATTTCACTTAGTATAGCCTTCATTTCTTCCCTTATGTATTTGCCATACTCAGTGAGTTCTCTGAGCATCCTTACCACCAGTGTTTTGAACTCTGTATCTGATAGGCTGACTATCTCCATTTCTCCACTTAGTCTTTTTCTGAAGTTTTGATGTGTTCTTTTATTTGGGCCATATTTCTTTGTCTCCTCCATTTGGTAGCCTCCCTGTATTAGTTTCTGTGTATTATGCAGAGCTGCTTTGACTCCCTCTCTTGGCACACCTGTTACATTGTGAGGGCCAGAGCCTTAAGGGTTCACCAGGGCAGGGCAACCCCCTTTGCCACCATTCTGTGATGCTGTATGTGGTGGAGGGGTTGGAGAGGGAACAGTGCAGCTTTTGTGGCCCTTGCCCCATTTCCAGTCACTTCACCCACTTCCCATGTACAACTGACACCCCTCTAGCTGTTGCCCTGGTAGTTGTTCCCAGGGTGGGTGGTTTTCCATACGTTCTAGGACAATGGGGGCCTTTTAAATGGATTCTCCTGAGAGACCAGCAGCTTCTTCCACCACCCCAATCCCCACTGTTTTTTACAGCCAGAAGTTATGAGGCTTTATTTCCCAGCACTGGAATTCTGGCCTGAGTGGTCTGGCTTGGGGCTTGGATCTCTCACTTTCCAAATGTTTTCCCACCTCGGTTTTAACTGTCGCTTGTGAGCGTAGGACGACACATCCTGCCAAGCACTGCTGCCGCTGCCTGGCCACCTCAGCCTCACTACAGCCACACCACATTCGCTCTGCCCTGCCCCTGGCTCCACCCCTCCCACCTATCTGGATGACTATGTCTTCTTTGCACCCTTAGTTGTCAGACTTCCATATAGCTCAATTTTCTGGCAGTTCCGGTTGGGTGTTTGTTTGTTTGTTTGTTTTGAGGTTAGTTGTGATTTTTCTTATGGTTGTGCAAGGAGGCAAAGCATATCTACCTATGCCTCCAACTTGGATGGAAGCTGTTTTCCCTTGAATTGAGAAAACCACAATAAATCTAGAAATCTGAAATGTAACATAAACAATGGAGTTTTTTTGAAAATTCTTAAAATGATCAGTTTTAAAGATGACATTCATATTGTGGGTATAGTACTAGAGAAATTGTACATATATAGTAACAATATAAAATTTACTTTGTATCTTCTTGTATGCCATTCAAAGAGATATTGGTAATTTCATGTTTCTTAAATAATATTAATAAAATATTATTTGTTATATAGTTCTAGAGTTTTTAAAATGATGGAATGAATCATTACAAATTCCTAATAATAACCCCAAAATGTGAATGAATAAGCAAAACTTTTTTTTGCCTAATTCTAATCAAAAAGCCCTAAAACTTAAATATCTGAAGTCTGACATTTTTGGCATTTTATAACGGAGAGCTAAGGAATTCCATCCCTGTCTGTAGCAGATTAGTTTGTATCAGACACCAGCCCTACTGCTGAGAACAACTAGAAAAACTAAATGAAATATATTTAAGAGACATGTTTGAAGCACCATAAGGCTTTCAAATTAAGAAGTTTCTGAGTACAGGTCTTTTACCTCCATGGTTAGGTTTATTCTTAGGTACTTTATTTTTCTTGTTTCTCTAACAAATGGGATTTTCCCCCTGATTTATGTTTCTGATATTTCATTGTTGGCATACAAAAACACCTTTGATTTCTGAATATTGACTTTGTATCCCACTGTTTTGCCAAATTCATTTATTAGGTGATATTTTTTTGGTAGAATCTATAGGATTTTCTATGTACAGATAGTAGCACAACTTACAATAGTCAAGTGTTGGAAGCAACCTGGGTGCCCATCAGTAAATGAATGGATCAAAAACTATGGTACATTTACACAATGGAATTCTATGCAGCAGAAAGAAACAAGGAGTTCATATCCTTTGCCATGGCATGGATGGAACTGGAGAGCATTATACTATGTGAAATAAGCCAGGCAATGAAAGACAAATACCATGTGATCTCACTTACAAGTGGAACCTAATGAACAAAACAAACAAGCAAGAAAAATATAACCAGAGACATTGAAATTAACAACAATCTGACAGTAACCAGAAGGATGTGGGAGGGGATAATGGGGGTAAAGGTGGGAGGGTTTTCAGGGACAACTCTAAAGGACTCATGTGCAAAACCAAGAGGAGGTGGAATGGGGCAGGGAGGTGGGGATGGCTGGGGTGAAGAGGAGAGGTGGGGGGTAAATGCAGACAACTGTATTTGAACAACAATAAAACAATTAAAAAATAAAATCAATGATCTAAAGTTTCAGTTTAAGCAGCTAGAAAAAGAACAAAGTTACACCAAAGAATTTTGAAGAAAGGATAACAATAAAGAAATAGAAAATAAGACCAGAGTATCCAAAGCAATCTTGAATATAAGAACATAGTTGGAGGATTTACACCATTTGAATTCAAGATTTATTGCAAAGCTATAGTAATACAAAGACTAAGTGTTTAGATATAATGATCAACAAATTCATCAAGCCATAGACTAGACAGCTCAGAAATATAGCCATACTGAAATAGTCATTTGATTCTTGATTATGACAGCAAGGCAACTTAATAAGGGAAAGGAAAGTTTTTAACATTTGGTATAAGGAACAGTGGGCATGTATAAAAAAGAATTGAGCCTTAAGGTCTACCTCAAACTAAAAACAAAAATAATTTAAGATGGATCACACACCTAAACCCAAAATTTAACCATGTGCTTTTAAGGAAAATTGTAAACAAATATTTTGGTCACTTAGAAGTAGGCAAATATTTCCTAGATAAGTCACAGAATACATTATCTAGACACACAAAAAAAATAAATTAGGCTTCATCAAAATTAAGACATCTTGTTATTAAAAGTCACCATAAAAATGAATAAGCAAGCCACAGAGTGATTTGCACTATCCACACCAGACAAAGAACTGGCATCAAAGATTACATGAAGAATTCTGATAGATCCAGTAATAAACCCAGTAATAAAAAGACAATTATCCCAAAGTAAAAATAAACACTTAACAAAAGAAAAACATAAGTGGCCAACAAGCAAAAGAAAGAGTACTCAACCTCACTGGTTATTAAGGAAAAGCAAATTAAAATCATGAGACATACCCACCAGAAAGGCTAAAAATAAGGGGAGTGAAAACACTAAATGTTTAGGAGGCTGTATAGTGACTGGAACTCTTATGTTAGGTATGCAAAATGGAACACAAAAAGTTCTTTTAAATATGCCAAATTTTTATAAAAATAAACATGCATAATTAAAACATGCATTATGCATGCATAATTCTATTCCTAACTATTTTGCTCAAGGACAATTAAAATATGTTTCCAAAAATGGCTTGTATGAAAATGTTTGCAGCAGTTATATTTATAACATTTAAAAAGTACACACAAGAGCATGAATGCATCTTAGAAACAGTATTTTGAATGAAATAAGCTTTACACAAAAAGGTATAAAATTTTAGAATACACAAAGATCAGATCAAAGGTTGACTGTTGGAGGGAAGGGACAAGGTTGATATTGAAGGTGCATGAGAAACCTTTCTTTATATTAGACAGGTGTATGTCAAAATTCAGTGAATTTACACAAAATATTTAGCATTTCATTGTATATATGTTTTATATCAAAGGTGAAGATAAGTCATAAACAAATGATAATAAAATTATCATTTTACTCTAGCTGTGTTGGAACAGCTAGGGCAAAATAATATCACATCTACACACACACACACACACACACACACACGCATTTATTACCAACAGCCTTGGAAAAATAATTACTAAAGGTAATTTGAGACAGAAGGAAATGATCCAGGTTGGAAACATGGGATTTCAAGAAGAAGTGTTCAGAAAAAGTCAATATTGGGATAAATCTAAATTATCACTTTCTAAAAAATCAATAAATGTAGAATTAAAATACAATTGACCCTTGAACAACATAGGACTTAGTAGTATGGGCCCCTGCACAATCCAAAATCTACATTTAACTTTGTTTAAAATTTTATTTTAATCATTGTTCAAGTACAGTTTTCTCCCCTGTGCTTCCAATCCAGCCCACCCACCCCTCCCTCCCAACTTCCCTCCCATTACCACCCTCCCCCTAGTTTTTGTCCATGTGTCCTTTAACTTTGTTCCTGCAAACCCTTCCCCTTTTCCCCTGAAACTCCCTCTTCTCTCTCTGGTCACTCTCCACCTGTCCTCTAATGCAGTGTCTTTGACTATATTTTGATTGTTTCTTTGTTTTGTTGTTTAGGTTCCTGTTAAAGGTGAGATCATATGGTATTTATCTTTCACTGTCTGGCTTATTTCGCTTAGCACAATGCTCTCCAGTTGCATCCATGATGTTGCAAAGGGTAGGAGCTCCTTCTTTCTTTCTGCTGCATAGAATTCCATTGTGTAAATGTACCATAGTTTTTTGTTCCATTCATTTACTGATGGGCATCTAGGTTGCTTCCAGCACTTAGCTATTGTAAATTGTGCTGCTATGAACATGGGGGTGCAAAGGTTCTTTTTGATTGGTGTGTTAGGATTCTTAGGATATAGTCCTAGCAGTGGAATTGCTGGGTCAAAAGGTAGATCCATTTTTAGTTTTCTGAGGAAAATCCATACTGTTTTCCACAGTGGTTGTACCAGTCTGCAGTCCCACCAACAGTGCACTAGGGTCCCCTTTTCTCCACAACCTCTCCAACACCTGTTGTTTGTTGCTTTGCTTATGATGGCCATTCTGTCTGGTGTGAAGTGGTATCTCATTGTGGTTTTAATCTGCATCTCTCTGATAGCTAGTGATATTGAACATCGTTTCATGGGATTTTGGATCTTCTGTATGTCCTCCTTGGAGAAGTGTCTGTTCAAGTCCTTTGCTTGTCTTCTTAGAGTGGAATCACTTAAGTTCTTTATATATTTTGGAGATTAAGCCCTTGTCTGAGGTATCATTGGCAAATATGTTTTCCCAGACAGTTGATTCTCTTTTTATTTTGATATTGTTTTCTTTAATTGCGCAGAAGCTTTTCCCATTTGTTTATTTTTTCCTTTATGTCTCTTGCTCTAGGGAACATGTCAGTAAAAAAAATTTTTGTGTGTTATATATGAGATTTTCCTACCTATGTTCTCCTCTAGTACTTTAATGGTGTCGCGGCTTATGTTTAAGTCCTTTATCTATCTTGAATTTATTTTTGTATAAGGTGTAAGGTGGTGTTCTAGTTTCATTTTTTTGCATATAGCTGTCCAGCTCTCCCAGCACCATTTGTTGAAGAGGCTATTTTTACTCCATTTTATGTTGCTGCCTCCTTTGCCAAATATCAATTGACCATAGAGACTTGGCTTTATTTCTGGGCTCTCTTTTCTGTTCCATTGGTTTATTTGCCTGTTTCTATGCCAGTACCAGGATGTTTTGATTATAGTGGCCTTGTAGTATAGTTTAGTGTCAGGTATTATGATCCCTCCTACTTTACTATTCCTCAAAATTGCAGCACCTAGTCTGGGTTGTTTATGGTTCCATATAAATTTTTCAAGTGTTTGTTCTATGTCTGTGAAATAAGCCATTGGTACTTTAATAGGTATTGCGCTGAATGTGTAAATTGCTTTGGGTAGTATGGACATTTTAATGATATTAATTCTCCCAATCCATGAACATGGTATATGTTTCCATCTGTTTGTGTCTTCCTTGATTTCTTTCCGCAGTGGTATATAGTTTTCTGAATACAGGTCTTTTACCTCTTTGGTTAGGTTTATACCTAGGTATTTTATTTTTCTTTTTGCTATTTCAAATGGGATTTTTTTCTTGATTTCTGCTTCTGCTGTTTCATTGGTGATGTGGCCTTTGATTTCTGGATATTGACTTTGTATCCCGCTGTTTTGCCAAATTTGTTTATTAGGTCAAGCAGTTTTT
>PVIA01018613.1:0-12392 GCA_004024845.1 Tonatia bakeri | reverse complement strand
AAATGAATGGATCAAAAAACTATGGTACATTTACACAATGGAATTCTATGCAGCAGAAAGAAAGAAGGAGCTCCTACCCTATGCAACATCATGGATGCAACTGGAAAGCATTATGCTAAGAGAAATAAGCCAGGCAGTGAAAGATAAATACCATATGATCTCACCTTTAACAGGAACCTAAACAACAAAACAAAGAAACAAGCAAAATATAGTCAAAGACACTGCATTAGAGGACAGGCAGAAAGTGACCAGAGGAGAGAAAAGAGGGAATTCCAGGGGAAAAGGGGAAGGGTTTACAGGAACAAAGTTAAAAGACACATGGACAAAAACTAGGGGGAGGGTGGTAACGGGAGGGAAGTTGGAGGGTTGGAGGGTGGGCTGGATTGGGAGTAAAGGGGAGAAAACTGTACTTGAACAATCATTAAAATAAAAAAAAAGTGTAGTGCATCTGCACAATGGGATACTATACAGCAGGAGGAAAGAAGGAACTTCTACCTTTTGTGACAGCATAGATGGAACTTGAGAATATTATGCTAAATAAAATACGCTAAGCAGTGAAAGACAAACACCATATGATCTCACATATAACGAAAATCTAATGAACAAAGTAAACTAACAAACGAAATAGAACTACAGGCATGGAAACATGGAACAGACTGAAAGCAACCAGAGGGGAAGGGGGAAGGGATAATGGTGGAAAGAAGGGGAAAGGGCCAGTCAAAGACTATGTATGAATGATGCATGGACATGGACAAAAGTGCTGGGATTGGCTATAAGAGCACGGGTTGGGATGGGCAGAGGAAGGCAAAAGTGGAAAAACTGGGACAACTATAATATAGTAACAATTAAAAAATGATTTAAAAAATAATCTACCTGAGTTGGCAGAAACTCTGAAATAAGCTTTTTCTGGATAACAGAATAAACCATGTCTGTCACTATGACATAGTTTTATTTTTTTAACTTTTGGGAAAGCAAATAGCAGGGAGATGCATTTCCTGCAATAATGGATTTTTCCACTCAATTATTCAGCTGTCAAAGCTGCTGGTCCATGCAGAACTGGCTTCGGAACTGCTCCACTGCCAGATGAAGCCATCAGGATTGTCAGTCTCCAGGGAGACTGGGAATGTTTCAAAATGGCCACAAAGGACCATCAGAATTAAATGTACGTTATTGGGGGAAAATATTTTCCTACTAGAATTTACCAGCTATCTCCTTTATCCTTCAAGGTTCTGAAATGACTCTCAGTAAACACAATTCTGTTATTTTCAGCTGTCAAGATATCTGTAAGTAAATATTCAAGTAACCTAGGTTTTGGTAGTGTAAACACAACAGCTATCTTTTTTAATCCATAAGAAAACTTCTGAACTTTAAAATAAGATTGTTAAAACTTTAACTGATAGTTCTCAACCAAAATAATGGCTTATGCTTTTTCATAAGAGCAATCTCTTAACCTCCCTCTCCTTTCTAATAATCTGACTTTCTCAAGAATTACCTTCTTACTAATGGAATAAAAGAAATTAAGTTTTCTTCTATTAAAGCATTTGAAGAAAATGGTCAATTCCTCTGATTTCTAGTGACATTTATAGGCATGTATCTCAATATATTAATTTTCTTATCGACCATCTTAGCTGTCTTTGATTAAGCTTTCAAAATTATGCTCACTTATAACTGCTGCAGTAGTACAAACTTGGGACTTAAGAATGCTGGCCACAGAGTAATGAATGAAAATACTTAATCAATATGTAATTACGAATTACCCACACAAACATACACATACACACATACACACAAAAAAAATTCCAAGGTGTAATCTCATTTGAACAAGCCACCTGTGATATTATAAACTCACAAACATCAGTAAGTGATATTTCCTGTAAAAGCAATCTTTAGTTTAAGAATGTCAAATCAGCCCTGGCTGGTATAGCTCAGTGGATTGAGTACGGGCTGCGAACGCAGGTTCGATTCCCAGTCAGGGCACATGCCTGGGTTGCAGGCCATGTCCCCCAGCAACCACACATTGATGTTTCTATCTCTCTCTCTTTCTCCCTCCCTTCCCTCTCTAGAAATAAATAAATAAATAAATCTTTAAAAAAAAGAGTGTCAAATCATGTTTTTGGTGATTCATTTTACAGATAACTCTCAAGAACATCCCTGTTTCATAAAGCAATGTTTACCACTGTTCATACAACTACAGAAAAAAAAACACCAAATTGACTCCCATATTAAGAGGGCAGAAAATTCAAGCCCTTTTCAAAGCTGGTCAGAACCAAAATAATAGTTTCTAAAAAAAAGAAATGATAGTTTCTAAAAGAAACACCTTAAAAAATATTGAAAAGTTACTGCAGATTGTGATCGGCTCTTATTTTTAAATACAAAGGTGTTGGTTATGGCCAACTGAGAAGACACATAGATGGCAGAACTTGAAAGCTGACAGGACTGGAAATTTGCAATATCAACCACATCCCTATCATCATTATCCACCTTTATTGATTACATCACTTTAGCATGTTTGGCTCTTGGCCAGATGGTAGTGAGTGAGGTTTGAGAGCAAAAAATATGGAGGTATTGAAATCAGTATTGCTTTCACCATTTTTTTCTTTTTTGCAAGTTCATCATTTTGCCATGTCTACAGACAAGTAGCTTTGTCATTTTGAACAGCCTGACAGGTGTCCAGGGCTGATTTGCTTTGACTCTTTATTTGAAGAGCAAGTTTGGCAAATCACTTATCCTCTTTGAATCTCAGGTTTCTGTAAAAATGTAAAAAGGATTGGGAGAAAGGTCAGGGAGACCCATATGACATGGGGCTTTGAAAACCACACAGTGCTACACAAATGTACGGTGTCATTCTGGTGGTCTCAGAAGAGTTGTCTGCCTGAAGTGCATCAAGCAATCTTGAAAGCTTAACTTGCGTGCAGAACTGTATGTTCAGATCAGAGTTGCTAGTATGTCTACCAAAGGCTTCACAAAACTCCCTGTGTGAAGTTTCTTGTATCAACCATCACTATGGCTACATCCAGCAAGACTGAAGATTCAGGGCTCATTGCAGAGGGTCAGCAGCTATAAGGTGCCATACATAATACCAAAGGCACCATGCCTGGCATTTAGTAACATGTCTTCCTTTTCTTGAAGTGTGATCGAGAAGTAAGAGAGACTGATGCTCTTCTAGACATTATGTCAGTACTGTAGGCATAATCAGGACAATTCTGGAAGTAATCTAACCTTTAAGCAAGTGTGTTCAAATCTAGACATCGTGATTAAGCCAGTCCAGCACAGAGTTTAAAAAGTGAGTTCTGCTGGATTCACCTGTGTGGGCAAGTTACATACCCTCTCTGCTTCAGTGTTATCTCCTATAAAATGGAGACAGTAATAATGCACTCCTAGTGGGGTCATTTAAAGATTTGAATGAGGTAATAAAACACTTAGAACAGTGCCTGCAACATAGCAATCTGTCAATAGAAATCAGCTGCAACTAGTTTTATTTTTATTGGCCTAATTGGGATACTTTTGGCTATTATTTTCCTTATTGTTGTTCAAGTACAGTTGTTTCCATTCCCTGCCACTGCTGTCCTCTAGCCCACTTCCCACCCTCAATCCTATCCTCCTTTGGTTTGTCCATGCATCCTTTATACATGTTCCTTGATGATGTTTCCTCTTCTTTCCCCTATTATCCCCCTCCCCCCTCCCCTCAGGTTACTGTCAGTTTTTTCTTCATTTCAATGTCTCTGGTTCTATTTTGCTTTCTTGTGTTTTGTTGATTAGGTTCCACTAATAAGTGAGATCATATGGTATTTTTCTCTTACTACCTGGCTTATTTCACTTAGCATAATGTTCTCCAGTTCCATCTATGCTGTCGTGAAGGGTAGGAGCTCCCTCTTTCTTTCTGTTGGTAGTATTCCATTGTGTAAATGTACCATAGCTTTTTATCCACTCATTTACTGATGGGCACTTAGGTTGCTACCAGCACTTGGCTACTGTAACTGTGCTACTTATTTGTTCATTTATAATATAAGGAACAACCTACCTATCTTACAGAAGTAGAGATTTTTTTCAGTGGTTGGGATAAGTCTTGAGATAGATACATAGATATTTTTATTTTGTGTAAATAATGTTAAAAAATTCTTTTTGATTTAAGAAGTTGGACACAATAAGGTATCTCAGCTTAAGGTAGCAGAGAGAGGCACAGAATCACCAGTAATGAAAATGACACAAACTATAACAACCCAGAACAGTAAAGTACATTTAAAATGATAATATTGGTATTACACAGTGCCTATAAAACAGCTAAATATGCAGTTCTTGCCAAGCTTGTTTGACATCACTTCTTAAATTTGGCTGGTGAACAAGGAAGACATCTGGAAAAAATATTTAAAACAAAACACTGTCTAATTAGCTTTTAAATATTTTAGTTAAAGTATGGTAATTAAATAATGCAATTCTGAGGGGATAAAAGGAAGTGACTATTCTGGGAAGACACAGTGTTGCCAGTGGAGAAACACTTGGAGCTTATGAGAAAGTGTAATTATTTCTTCTTCAGTTTTTCATTATGAAACTATTTAAACTAACACAAGTACCAAAAATAATAGAAGGCACCTTTTCCTTACCACTAACTTTAGATACACATCAATATAATGCCTTAGTTCCTTCATATGGTTATTACTAAACCCAAAATATATTACTATGTTACTGGTCTTTATTCTAGTATTGTTTCCAGTTGGCTATATTACTATTTTCTGTGCCTAGAGATACAATACAATAAATTAAAACTTGGTGGTAAACTTTAGATTCTGAGTTCTAAATAAAAACATCTCCCTCTACCCTCAAACTTCTGATATACTCACTAAATATCCAGGCATCTTTGATTGAAACAGTCAGGCTTTTTTGACTGATTAAAGCAAGATCAATCCTCTGCATTAGATTGTATAATTTAAAGTACCTTAGAGGCCTGGCTGGTGTGGCTCAGTGGATTGAGTGCTGGCCTGAAAATGAAAGGGTCAACAGTTTGATTCTCAGTCAGGGCACATGTCTGGGTTGCGGGTGAAGTTCCCAGTAGGGGGTGCGTGAGAGGCAACCACACAGTGATGTTTCTCTCCCTCTCTTTCTCCCTCCTTTCCCCTTTCTCTAAAAATAAAATCTTTTTAAAAAAATTAAAGCACCTTAGAGATTCTATTTAATATTTTCTCATCAACTTACCAATTCCCCTATTGGTCATTGGATTCTTCTCAATCCTATGGAATCTATATTAGTTTGGCTTCTCCAGAGAAAGGAGAAATAAAGAGCTTGCCACACAAAGAAAAGCTAAAGGAGTTCAATACCACCAAACCAGTATTACAAGAAATGTTAAAGGGTCTTTGTTAAGAAGAAGAAGAAAACAGAGGAACATAATTATAAAGAATAAAATTACAATAAATACACACATAATAGTCACTTTAAATGTAAATGGCTTAAATGTTCCAATCAAAAGACATAGGATAGCTAAAAGGATAGGAAAACCCACATATGTTGTCTACAAGAGTCCCACCTCAGAATGAAAGATACACACAAACTAAAAGTAAAGGGCTAGGAAAAGTTATTTTATGCAAGTAAAAAAAGCTGGGGTAGCAATACTTGTATCTGGCAAAATACACTTTAAAACCAAGGCTATAGTAAGAGACAAGGATACTACATAATGGTAAAGGGAGCAAACCAGCAAGAGGACATAACCCTTATAAACATGTATGCACCAAATATATGAGCACCTAAAGATATAAAGCAAATCTTGATGGACATAAAGGGAGAGATTGACAGTAATACAGTCATAGAAAGAGAATTTAGCACCCCATTGACTTCAATGGATAGATCTGCCAGGCAAAAATCAACAAAGAAACAGCAGCTTTAAATGACACACTAGATCACCTGGATTTAATTGATATCTTCAGAGCATTTTATCCCAAAGCAGCAGAATATACATTCTTTTCAAATGCACATAGAACATTTTCTAGAATAAGTCACATGTTAGGACGTAAGTCTCAATAAATTTAAAAATATTGAAATCTAATCAAGCATCTTCTCTGACCACAATAGTATGAAACTAGAAATGAATCACAAGAATAAAACTGAAAAACACACAAGTACATGGAGGCTAAATAACATGTTTCTTAACAATGAATGAATTAACAATAAAATCAAGGAAGAAATCAAAAGATATCTTGAAACAAGTGAAAATGAGAACACAACAACCCAAAATCTATGGGACACAGCAAAAGCGGTCTTAAGAAAGAAATTCATAGCATTATAGGCCTACCTCAATAAGGTATAAAAATCTCAAATAAATGATCAAACTTTACATGTAAAGGAACTAAACAAGAACATTGTTCTACAATGTACAAAGTGTGTAGAAGAAAGGAAACAATAAAGATCAGAGTAGAAATAAACTAAATAGAGTCTAAAAAAAAAAAACAGTATAAAGCATCATTGAAACCTAGAGCTGGTTCTTTGAAAAGATAAAGAAGATTGACAAACCTTTAACCAAGCTTACCAAGAAAAAAAGTGATAGAACCCAAATAAATAAAATCAGAAATGAAAGAGAAGTAACACCTAACACAACAGAAATACAAAGGATTGTAGAAAAATATTGTGAGCAACTATATGCCAACAAATTGAAAAATCTGGATGAAATGGATAAGCTCTTAGAAACATGCAGCCTTCCAAACTCAATCAGGAAGAATCAGAAAATCTGAATAGACAGATTACAACTAATGGAATCGAACCAGTACACTAAAAAAATTCCCAACAAACAAAAGTTCTGCACCAGATGGCTTCACAGGTGAATTTTATAAAACATTCAAAGAACTAACACCTCTCCTTATCAAACTATCCTGAACAATTCAAGAGGAGGGAAGACACTCAACCTCATTTTATGAGAACAACATCATCCTAATTCTAAAACCAGATAAAGACACTACAATTGCATCAAAAGAATAAAATGTGTAGGAATATATTCTTTTTTAATTTTATTTATTCATTTTTAGAGAGAGGGGAAGAGAAGGAGAAAGAGAGGGAGAGAAATATCAATTTGTGGTTGCCTCTCACGCACCCCATACTGGGGACCTGGCCCGCAACCCAGGCATGTACTGTGACTGGGAATCAATCTAGCGACCCTTTGGTTCGCAGCTGGCACTCAGTCCACTGAGCTATACCAGCAAGGGCCCTAGGAATATTTTTAAACAAGGTTGTAAAAGATCTGTACTCAGAAAATTATAACACACTGAAAAAATATTGAAGAAGATCCAAATCATGGATAGGAAAAATTAACATCATTAAAATGTCCATACTACCTAAAGCAATGTATAGATTGAATGCAATTCCTGTCAAGATACCAATGGCATATTTTACAGAACTAGAACAAATATTCAAAAAAAATTTATGTGGAACCACAAATGACCCCAAATAGCCACAGCAATCTTGAGAAAAATGAACAGAGTTGAAGGATTCACTCTACCTGACATCAAATTATACCACAAGGCCATAGTAATCAAAATAGCATGGTACTGGCATAAAAACAGACATATGAATCAATAGAATAGAGTAAAAAGTCCATAAGTAAATCCATGCTTTTATAGTCAATTAATATTTGACAAAGGAGACAAAACATACAGTAAGATACAAATAGTCTATTTAATAAAAGTCCATAAGTAAGTCCATAAGTAAATCCATGCCTTTATAGTCAATTAATATTTGACAAAGGAGACAAAAACATACAGTAAGATACAAATAGTCTATTTAATAAATGGTAAAATTGGACAGATACGAGCTGGTAAAATTGGACAGATACGAGCAAAAAAAATGAAACTAGACCACCTTCTTACACCATACACAGGAATAAACTTTAATTGGATTAAAGACTTAAATGTTAGACTCCAAACCATAAAAAATTTACAGGAAAACATAGGTAGTAAAATATCAAAAATTTATTGTAGCAATATTTTTTCTGCTATATCTTGAGCAAGGGAAACAAAAGAAAAAAATAAACAAATGGGGAGTTCCCCCAAGATGGAGGTGTAGGTAGAAACCCTTCATTTCCTCACAAAACCAAAAGGAGGATAACAACCAATCTAAAATAAATAAACAACCAAAAGTGCCAGAAAATCAAACTGCATGGAACTCTGACGACCAAGTAATTAAAGAAAAAAATCAACCAGAACAACCAGACCAGTAAAGCAGCAGACCTCTGGGGCCAACTCAGAAAAACCACTGTGATGTGGGAGACTGTGGGGGGAGGGGCAGTATGCGGATCTCAGTGGGCTGCACGTGAGCGGGCTGACTTAAGGGGAAAACTGAGACTCAGAGCTGACTGTGGGCTACAGCTGGGGTTCTCCCAGTGGGAGAAACTCCCAATCTCACATGAGTCCATCTGAAAGTGTGCAAGAGATGAGCATGCGAGCCAAACTGTTCCCTCTCTGGCCCCTCCCCCACAACACAGCAAGGAGGGTTGCCCTCCCTGGATGAATACCTAAGGCCCCACCCCCTTACAACCTACCAGCTGTGCCAAGACAAAGAAATATGACCCAAATGAAAGAACAGAGCAAAGCCTCAGAAAGAGAACTAAGCAAGGAGGAGAGAGATGACCTATCAGATGGAGAATTTAAAGCCCTGGTAATCAAAATGCTCTCAGATTTGATTGAGCTTGGTTGAAAAGTGAAAAAACAAATGAAGGATACCCAAAATGAAATAAAGCAAAATATCCAGGGAACCAACAGTGACAGGAAGGAAACCAGTATTCAAAGCAACAATTTGGAACAAAAGAAAGAAAGAAACATCCACCCAGAAGAAAAGGAAGAAACAAGAATAAAAAAAAAATAGAGTTTTGGAACTTCTGGGACAACTTGAAATGTTCCAATATCCAAATTATAGGAGTGCCAGAAGGAGAAGAACAAGAGCAAGAAATTAAGAACTTATTTGAACAAATAATGAAGGCAAACTTCCCCAATCTGGCAAGGGAAATAGACTTCCAGGAAGTTCAGGAAGCCCAGAAAGTCCCAAAGAAGTTGGGCCCAAAGAGGAACACACCAAGACACATCATCATTAAGTTACCCAAGATTAAAGACAAAGAGAAAATCCTAAAGGAAGCAAGGGGAAAGGAAAGAGTTGCCTACAAAAAGGTGCACATTAAACTATAAGCTGATTTCTCAAAAGAGACCTTGCAGGCAAGAAGGAGCTGGAAAGAAGTATTTGGAGTCCTAAAAGGCAAGGACCTACATCCAAGATTACTCTATTCAGCAAAGCTATCATTTAGAATGGAAGGGCAGATAAAGTGCTTCCCAGATAAATTAAAATTAAAGGAGTTCATCATCACCAAGCCATTATTATATGAAATATTAAAGGGACTTATTTAAGAAAAAGAAGAAGATCAAAACTATGAACAGTAAAATGACAACAAACTCACAACTATCAACAAATGAACCTAAAAGACAAACAATGAAAACCAAAACTAAGCAAACAACTAGAGAGGAATAAAATCAGAGAAATGGACATCGCACAGAGGGAGTTCAGTGGGGAGGAGGAACAGAGGAATGTGGGGGAAGGTACAGGGAAGAAGAAGCATAATTAGTGGCATAAAATAGATGGAGAGAGATAAAAATGGTATAGGAAACAGAGGACTCAAAGAACTTGTACGTACAACCCATGGGCATGAACTAAGGGGAGTGGGGAATGCTGGAGGGTTGAGGGGGCATGGTGGAGGTGGGACAAAGGGGGAAATTTTGGAAAAACTGTAATAGCATAATCAATAAATAATACTTAAAATAAACAAATGGGATTACATCAAATTAAAAAGGTTTTGCGCAGCAAAGAAAACCATCAACAAAATGAAAAGACAACCCACTGAAAGGGAGAACATATTCACAGATGATTAATCTGATAGGGGGCTAATATCCAAAATTTATAAAGAACCTGTGCAATTCAACACCAAAAAAACCAACAATCCAATTTAAAAATGGACAAAGGATTTGAACAGACACTTCTCCAAGGAGGACATGCATATAGCCAATAGACATATGAAAGGATACTCAATAGCACTTGCCATCAGAGACATGCAAATTAAAACCACAGTGAGATAACAATCTCACACCTGTCAGAATGGCTATCATCAATAAGTCAACAAACAGCAAGTGTTGGTAAGGATGTGAGGGGAAAAAAACCCTCTTGCACCGTTTGTGGGGATGCAGATTGTTGCAGCCACTATGAAAAACAGTATGGAATGTCCCAGAAAAATTGAGCCAGCAGTGTCCTCATGAGTCAGCAATTCTGCACCTGGAATTTATCTGTAGAAACACAAATTCAGAAGAACAATGGCACCCCTATGTTCATTGCAGCATTATCTCCACCAGCCATGATTTGGAAGCAGCCCAAGTGCTCATCAGTAGATAAGTGGATAAAAAAGCTGCCATGCATCTACATTATGGAATACTGTTTGGCCATAAAAAAGAAGAGAAAAGAAAAAGGAGAAGTCATATCCTTGCAAGAGCATGGATGGACGTGGAGAGTATTATGCTAAATGAAGTAAGCCAGTCAGAGAAAGGCAAATGCTACATGAGTTCACTTATATGTGGAATCTAATGAACAAAATAAATGAACAAAAAACAGACACATAAACACAGACAATAGACTGACAGCTCTCAGAGGTGAGGGTGGTTGGGGAGCTGGGTGAAAAGGATTAAGCAAAAAAATAAAAACAGATACAGACAACACTATGGTGATTACCAGAGGGAAAGGTAAGTGGGGGGAAGTAGAGGAGAGTAAAGGTGAGATAAATGGATAAATAGTGGTGGAAGGAGACTTGACTTTGGGTGGTAAACACACAATACAATATACAGATGATATGTTATAGAGCTATAAATTGGAACCTATAACTTTTTAAGCAATCTCACCCCAAAATTCAACAAAAATTTTTAATAAAATAAATAAAAATGAAACAAAGCAACCATAAAAGGCATATACTACTATTGTCTCCAGTTTACAAATAAGAAAACTGGGACTTCTGTGGAGATTAGATCAAAGTCACAGGGTATTGTTCAGTTAGAGCTGGATTTCCAACCTACTATGTGAAACCACTGGAAAGGATATTAATAAAAGCAATACAGACTGTATGGGGAGAGATCCAGGCAGGGAATATACCATGGCACACATCATGCACTGCATAGTTTTGCCTTAGCTAATTAGAGGAAGGATGTGTTTGTTAGAACATTTGAACGTGTCAGTCAAAAGACAAACAAGGGAGACTAGTCTCTGATGTTTAGCTCAATTCAGAGAAGTTGACAGTAAGGATAGTTGATGCAGCAAATGAAGAAAAGGGAAAGGCAAAAAAGAAATAGGATCATCTTCGCTCGATATTCCCATTCCCAAGGTTGAAATTAATTATATAGGAAAAGAAGAAACATGGGGACAAAAATAAGGCAGTTGATTAAAAGGCAGAAAATAATAGCATAAAAGAAAGCCAGATGGGTTTTTACATAGGAGTAACAATAGAATACGAGTAATTACAAGAATCAGAATATCAATTAAATCCAAATTTAGGTTGTTTGAGAGAAAGAAGATAATGCAGAGGTGCTGTGCTTTGTATAATAGATAATGCAGTCCTAGCCTGCCTTGTCCACTTCAGGCTGGTGTGTAGGCTCTTAGGGAACTTCATCTACTTCTGACATCCAGCTTCTGACACAGTAAGTTCTCCAACATTGAATTGGATGATTATCATAATAACTACTTTTACATTATTAGGAAACAGTCTACTTGTTTTTCTTTTATGGACTCATGTGGTATGTGAAACATTAAGTATGTGTGTAATTTCAAGGCCAGAGATTAGGAATCTAGACTTTGTAGTCAAACCTGACTTTCAACTCCAGATCCTCCACCTATTAAATCTAGGACTATAAACAGGTTATTTAATCCATCGGAGCCTAGTTTCCATATTTATAAAGTCATGCTGATTAAAGCCACCTCCAAGATTGTTGAGAACTGAAAAAAGTGTGTCCATCATTATCCTGATGCCTCAATAAATAGTGATAATGCACAGAGAGTCCCAAACAAGTTGGAAACAAAGAGGGCCACCTCAAGTCACTTCATAATTAAAATGAAAAGATTAAAGATAAAGACAGAATCTTAAAAGCAGCAAGACAAAAGCAGATATTTACCTACAAAGGAAACCACATAAGACTGTTATTGATTTCTCAAAAGAAACTTGGTAGGCTAGAAGGGATGGTGAGAAGTATTCAAAGTAATGAAAAGCAAAAATCTACAACCTAGATTACTCTATCCAAGAAAGCTATAATTTGGAATTGAAGGGCAGATAAAGTGTTTCCCAGACAAGGTAAAACTAAAGGAGTTCATCATCCCCAAGCCATTATTATATGAAATGCTAA
>PVIA01018612.1:0-12340 GCA_004024845.1 Tonatia bakeri | reverse complement strand
TACTGGGAGAGAGAATAAATCTCATGTCCTTTTCTTCCCACAGCCCTTTACTCAGCTCTGACCCAAATCCACTCATATGAGCCTCCAAGAATCCCTAAAGGTTGCTAAGAACAAACAGGGAATATAATCTACCCCCCTTCTTTACAAAGAAGAAACTGGAGCTAAGACAACAAAATACTCAAGATTTTACAGCTAGAAACTGGCTGAGCAGGACTGAAGTTCAGGCTTCCAGATCCACCACCCAGTGGCCCTCTTTTGTTCTTTTGTTGCACTGATTACTTCTCAGAGGTGCCCAGGTACTTGAATGGAACCAAACTGAGGTGGAGAGGGTGGAAAAGACAGCACAAGGGATTAGAGGTGGGTGGGGGTGATGTAAACTGTGGTCTGAGGGCCAGGATAGTGATCTGGGAGCCAGGGAAGGAGACAGGAGAGGTCAGTTTAACCCTAGATGTTTGTACCATTTCCTGAATTCTTTTTTTTTTTAAGATTTTATTTATTTATTTTTAGAGAGGAAAAGAGAGAGAGAGAGAAACATCAATGTGCAGTTGCTAGGGGATGTGGCCTGCAACCTAGGCATGTGCCCTGACTGGGAATTGAACCTGCAATGCCTGGTTCGCAGCCCGCGCTCAATCCACTGAGCTACACCAGCCAGGGCACCATTTCTTGAATTCTTGAACAGATGATTCGAATGTCCTCTTCATTTGGGAAGTCAGACTCACTGAGCTTTACAATGTAGCTGAAGATCAACTGGGGCAGAGAGAGGCAGTTATGCTGGCTCAGTAGCTCCATGAATCTCAAGAGAACCTTTGACATCTAGGTTATGGGTTCAATGCCCAGTTCCAGGCACATATGGAAGGCAACCAATCAATACTTCTCTCTCTCCCTTCTTCTCTCCCTCCCTCTCTCTGGTCAACATTAATAAATACGTGTGTCTCAGGTCCAAGGGAGACAGACAGGCTGCCACTAACTTCCCTACACAGCTCTGAGCAAACCACATGGCGGGCTGCAGTGTATGGGGCAGATCTGGGCTGGCAGGCTAAGTACTGGAGTGATATAGGGGTATGGAGAAGGATCTGGAAGAATCTGATTAGACACGGAAGCAGGAGAGGGAGGGCCCAGGAGAGCAAAATGCCAGGGCTGAAGGGCAGTCCCCAGAGTCTGAGGATCCCAGGAGTCGGGGGGAGGAAGGCCAGGCAGCCAGCAGGAGGAATGAACCACAGATAGAGGATTTCACGTAAGTGCTCATAGCACTACAGCCCCAACTGCCTTAGCTGGCGCCATCTGGAGCCACCTTCAAGTTTTAAGACTTAAGGTTTAAATGGTTCTGTGATAGAGATCATAGAAAAGTAAAATACACAAAGCTTAACCTCCCAGAGGGAGACTAAAAATGTTTTCACTTGAAGATAACTGCAAAGTGGTATAGTTTCAGGTAGTAAGGGCACAGGGAGGTCAGAGGGCTCACCCCCCTCAAACTCTTCCTCAGCACCAGATATGCATCTGGACAGTCCAAGGGGAGGCCAATATGTGCTATCCCTATCCCAGTTCCCCATTTGGAAGACAGGGGAGAAGGGAGATCCTGAGGTCTTCCATCTCTGCTGCAACACCAACCAAGTCCCTCCCTCCTCTCCTCAGCTTTGGCTCTCACACAGCAAAATGCTGTTAGGTAGTCGATGTTGGCTGCACTTCACCTACCAAAGTTCTTAGACTAATTTTTGTCACAAACTTTTGCACATTGTTTGAATACATTTGCAGGTAGCGTTCAGGAGGCCCTGATTCCAATTATGTAACAGAAAACACAGTGACGGCATTTGCAGGCAAAGAAGGCTTTTGGGAGAGCACAGCTGATTGGTATGGAGTGCTGGGAAAGCCACACCACCTGTGTAAGGCTGGGTGCCCATGCAGTAGTCCCTGTGCCCCCTGCCCTACCCTGCAACCCCAGGTCCAGGAAGTCAGAGTTCTTTCAGTATTGGCTTGAAGTCATGTCCAATGGGCAGAAAAAAAGCTTTGTCTACCCATGCGGAAAGAATTCAAGGGGTGGAATGGGGTACCAGGCTTCCTCTTTGACAGTCCATTGAAGAAGAAGCAATGAAGGAGAGTTGAGAGCCCAAGTCCAGGGCTGTTTACTCCAAATTGTGAATGTTTGGTAACTCCATCCAGAAGTTCTTATATTTCTCATCAAACCAGGCTCTGAGTTCCAAAATGGCTGTTTCCAGAACAGTTCAGAGAATGAAGGCATCTGATGGAAATATGAAAGTTGGAACAGTACCCCTGCCATCAGCTCTCACGCCACCTTAACAGAAATAAATTGCTAATGCCCATTCCTACTATACACACACATTATGAGGAAAGAAAAATTCCCAACTAGAAAAGCAAGTGGCCAGACATGTTAGAGTAGAGACCCTCTGAGCAAGCTGGCAAAGAAACCAGGCCTTGACCTTCTCCCAGGAGGCTTAGGAAACACTCCTATGATGACCACACATAAAGAGTTCAGATTACAACCTGAAAGGGGAGTAATTATCCACCGACCACAGGGATAAGCGGAGTAAGACCCACAGTAAGGGAAAGGCCCACAAAGACCAGGAAAGCAGTCTAGAGCAGACATTGAGTTTATAATTTGCCAAACAAGGGGAGAGTGTCATTTCACTAAAAAGATCAGGAATATTGTCTGAACAGAAAGGCAATGGGACAGAGATGGTGTAGACAAAAGCAAGTTTTGTCTGAACCCCTGACTGGCTCAAAAAGCAAATTGTAAACCCTCTCTCGGGATTAGTTGTGGTTCCAATTTTGTGTCACAGAGGCATGGTCTGGACAGATCATGGATGGATCTGTCATATGAGGCTGGCATATGTGTCCAATTTCATCCCAGTGAAACTTTTCTTTGACACCTACTTTAGTTAAGAGTTAGGAGCCTTTGGGCTTCTACCGGTTGCTATGTGACTTCATACCCATTACCCCAGCTCTCTTATCCTCCCTGCTTCTATTGGATGAACATGCTTCTCTGCTGGCTAAATAGATTAGAAAACCACGTGAGAGAAGTTGGATCATTCTGTTAGCAAATAGCTATATTTTCAAAACAGGGAAAATGAGGCACAGATCCCTAAGCCCCAGTAAGCTGGGGAATATATGATTAAATTGCTGCAGAATTGTGGGGAAAAGGCTGACTGGAATGATATAACCAAAGGGTAACAGTGCTTAAAATCTTGGTGGTGGGATTGCAGATGATTGCTATTTTCTTTTCTGTGTTGGTTTTCTGTTATTCTTTCCTGTAACAGTATTCTATATATACGAGGTCTGTCCAGAAAGTATGCAGCCATGTAAATGAAAAATAGAGCTGTTTATTGGAGAAGATACAAGGTACATTCTACATGGACACCTCAGTCCCCTTCAAAGCAGGCACCTTGGGACCTGACACAGTTCTCCCAATCGCCATCAGCTGCCCCGTTGTATTTTCCTGAATCTCATTGATGGTCTGAAATCTTTTCCCTTTCAAAAGTGATTTTAGTTTTGGGAAAAGCCAGCAGTCGCAGGGCACTAAGCATGGGCTGTAGGGAGGATAAGTCACCTGGGTGATTTGATGTTTTGCAAAAAAACTCTGCATAAGATGTGATGCATGAGCAGGTGCTTTGTCATGATAAAGCTGCCAATCCCAGTTGTCCATAGCTGCAGCTATTTTCATTGTATTGCATTGCTCAGCCAACGAAGAACATTGAGGTAGTACTCCTTACTAATTGTTTGGGCTGGGGGTGTAGTCATGATGGACAACAGCTTCGCAATCAAAAACAGTTAATTTTATCTTGCCCTGCCAGTAGCCAATCTTTGTTGACTGCAGCCTGTACACATTCAACATTCTCAGGTTTTCTGCTTGTTGCAGGCCTTCCAGAACATGGATCACTTTCAACAGATTCTCGACCATCTTTGAAGTGCTTGTGCCACACTTTTATTTGCACTGCACTCATTGCATTGTCCCCAAAATCCTCTTGAATCATCTGAATAGTTTCCATGGAGAAATGTTCAAGCTTGCTGCAAAAATTGGAAGTACATTCATTGTCCTACTCAGTCATTTTGAATGTGATGGCCACACAGTACACATCCTCACTCAACGATGCCTACCATCCCCACTGACTACACAGTAAAGTCGTCACTATTCATACATGCACATTCCACTGCCCTTGGCTTCCAGGTTACATCAATGTCACTCGAACTGTTGCTGTATTAACAATGACTTTTTCCAGACAGACCTCATATTCTCCAATTCTGTGTGTGGGTGTGGTTTTGAAATATTTTTGAAAAACTTTCTGATGCAGCAAGGATGAGGTCAAGGTCAAGGTGGCTGTAGAAAGTCAAAAGGTGTATGCTTAGCAAAATCAAGACATTCTTCCAGAACAGGAGATGAGTATTCAGGGATTTCACTTGAGTCCGGTGCCCCCATGGGGGCCAGAGCCAGGGGCTCCATCAAAGCCAGGTAAGCCCGTCTCCACTCTCCCACAGCTCCAGAACTGTGGCAGTGCTCAGGGCCCCAGCCTGCCCTTGCATAGTACACTCAAATCCTGACCAAATGGCTTGTTATCTTCTTGAGCAACCTCCTCTGCAAAACAAAAGCTCAGAGAGGGCTCCTTTGTTCTCTAACTGTGGTGGTGGCACAATCCCACCTGGACTCTATTTCTCTGGCCTCAGTGTTCCCTGGAAGGTATGGTCAGCAAGGCCAGTTCCCCCACCTCATGCATCTAGGACCTGAGCCACACCAAGAAAACTCAAGTCTATCCTATTTATTTTTTTGAAGACTGAGTTAAGAGAGCCCACAGCTTCTGTCCAGTTGTTAGCCTACTTTCCCTGCTAAAGGAAATTGATTGACAACCCCATATCTACCAATGATATTCTATCTGATAATATCTTTTATATATTTTTTTCTCTCCTTAGTCAAGGGGGAAGAGATTATTGGTACTATCAGTTTTTCAGCCCCTTCTCATCTGATCGTCACTGTTACCTCTCTTGCAGGCCAAGTCAGCTCAACTCTATAACCCTCCCTCCAGGGTGACCTTCTCAACCGACCCCATTGGATAGAGTCAGAAGGACCATCTTTGCCACTTCATGAGGGAAGGACTGTTTGTGAATTGGGGAACAATTGGGCTATCCAACAAACACTCATGATGCTGAATTCATGCTTGCATGTCCTCATTTTCCATCTGGTAGAGAAGTTTTGCATGTGGCCCCAGAGATTCTGGGAGTCCCGTGAAGTTCTATAGAATTATTGTGGGTATGTATGTGGTTGTTATTTATGTTTTTCTTGGGAGGGGGATCCATAGCATTCATTAGATTCTCAGAGAGGTCCATGACCCAGGAAAATGTCGAGAACATTTCATGTGATGGCTCTGTCTCGTAAGTTACACAGTGATTAGTTTCTAGGAGAAAGTATATCATGTGCCAGAGAGGATGGTGAAGCTCGAGCAGGGCAGTTCAGTGGAGGTTCCCATATGCTCTCTCTTGGCTAAATCAATGAGATAACCACAGTCTCCTCTTGCGTGGAGCAGCCCTAGCACACTTCAATGTGGTCATTGGGAAATGTAGTTATAGAAGAGAAGAAAGCAACATTTATTGAGCAACTAGTTCATGGCCAAGAGCTAAACAGTTAATATACCTTTTCTTGCTTCAACCCCAGACGTTATGTCTCAGGTAAAACTTATCCTCATTTTGTAGATGAGGTAACAGACTCAGAGAAGTCAAGAACTTCCCTAATGTTACATAGCTTATAAGAGACAACTGACTTTAAACCCAGGACTTTGTGGTCAAAGGATCATACTCTTTTCACTCTATTCTGCAGCCCTGTCACATCTCCTGTGTCCCTGGTGGGGTGGGGGAAGGCACCAACAGGACACCTAACCTCCTGGAGATTCAAGTTCTCATATCTGCACAATGGCAATTCAGTCTGCCCTTCTTGTCTGGCTGTTTGCTGGAGAGCAATTAAGAGTCAGGAAGACCTGGCCCAATTCAGTTTAGCAGTCTCCACTCTACTATCTCTCCCCTGACCCTCTGCTGCCAGAAGAGGGGCTGGAGATTAAGACCACTGGCCAGATATGTCCTCAGCGAGCACAGAAGTCAGAAAGCAGGTGATGTCACTACCTTCTCTCTATAAATTGGGGTGGTGGTTCATACACAAATTTGAGAAAGACCCTGATTGCAAGGTGATTTGTGGCACCAAAATTCCCATGGAATAGCCTTCACTATGTGTGTGTGAAAACCACCTCGCTGCTCAGTGAACAGCAATTTCTTTGTTGAGAGTGGCAGAGAGAGGGGTGGAAGGGGAGGACAGAAGCAGGAGGAAGTGTAGCACCCCACTTCTCAACCAGCTTACCCACTCCCTCTGTCTTGTTTGAGGCTCCTCATCTTCTGCGTTATGTCCCCCATGCCCCAGCCTTGGAGGCGCCTTCCCTGACTTCCAGCTTCCATTTCCAACCTGCTAGCCACAAAGGGTGAGGTGGTTAATCCCAATTTTCTGGTGGAGGACCAGGAGCTATTTATTCCCTTGAAACTTAGTCTCCCACTTTAGAAAGGTCAACAATACTCACCCCCATCCTCCCTGAACCCCTTTCCTCTCCTTTCCTCAAAGGCTAAGCCATGAATGACTTCCTCTGTATGAGTTTCCCTCCCTTGCCAGTTCCCTTCACCCACTGCTTTAAGGTGCCTTCACACAATGTGGGCTTTCATTAAGACTGGTGATTCATTTCTCAGCAAACCTTGAATATTCCCCTCTGAAATGAGTAATTCTGACTTTAAAGGGAGCTGTGCGGTGGCAGCCACGCCTCTCTCTGGTTCCTGCTGCCTCCCACCATCCCCATACAAGGCCTTAAAAGGCAAATGACAGAAGCCTTGGTAAGCGAACCCACTGATGATGAATCAGGAGCCTGAGTTGGGGGAAGGGCTTTATGCAGGTATTTGGGCCCAGGAAGTTCTGACACCCTCAGCTGGGGGCAGTGTGGCATTGGAGTGGGTGACTGCATGTGGTCACTGACAATCTTTCCCAACTCCTGTTTTTCAGAGTCTATTAAGAATTTTTGGTTGGCATATATGAGGACTCTAATGACATGGACAAATGTCCTAGGGATTTTTCACACACAAGTAGAGGGGTGTGTGTGGCTACACCTCAAGATTTGGTGGACATTATTAAGAAGAGCTTCAGACAAGGTCTGCACACTGACAATTGACCTCATAGTGTCCTTGGCCCTAGGTCACAGCTCTCTCATCGTGCCTCTGGCAGTCTTTCCTTAACACCTTTGTTCCCTCTCCAGTATATGCCTAGGTCTGAAGAAAGCAGCCACAGGCCATTCCTTACACACTGGTCACCATGCTTTGTAACCTGTGACACCACCACCCTGGCTACAGATGTTTGGGCCTGGGATTAGTGCCTGAGCCAAAGGTGGACATCTCGAGACTAAATAGCAGGGTGGCCTTGATGGGGACCCAGCCCTGAGGGGCCTCCCTCTTAGGGGTTGGAAAACACCTGGAGATACTGACAGGAGAGCAAAGAAGCCACAAGGCACACCGGGGAGGCCCTGAGCCAGATGAGACTACAGAGACCAAACTCACGGTCAGAGTTGGTGTTCGGCCACTGAGGCCCTTCAGGGCTCCCATGACGGTCCAGTTCCCTATGAGGCTAAGAGCTAGATTGTTGCTCACATTGGCTTATTTCCTTATGTTTCCATACAATAAGCCCCCATGACCTGAGGTCACCTGACCGTATCACCACTTCCTGATACCTGGAAGAGCCTATCATAAATTTTCTGAGAAACACATGCACTATAGAATTGCACACCTGAATCCTGTACAATGTTATTGATCAATATTACTTCAATGAAAAAGAAAAAAACACATGAGCCAACGCACATCAAGCCCTGAAGACAACGCTGCTTTAGAGGCTGGGATCACATTTAATGGCCGGAGCGGGCAGGTGTGAAAGCCCAGACTTGGGTGTTGGGCCTGGGAAGTGGACTTAAGTGAACACCAGCACAGAGGACCCAAATCACAGAGGACCTGATATGAGATGTGTGCACGAACCCACCAGAGTGGCTGAGCCCCAGCACCCAGCTGAAGCTCAGGTCTCAATTCTGGGACCAGTCAGAACAGGTGCAGCAGCCTCCGGCTGAGCTGGTTTAGGCCTGGTCCTCCCTCATGGTGGAAGCTCAGAGAGGGGAGCTCATCGTCTGATGATGTCCCTTGATTCTGTGCTCCCCAGTTCTTGACCCCACTTCCAGGTCACATTGGCACATAGCGTGCAGCCTCAAATCTCCCAGCAGAAGGAAAGGTGTTTGACTTCAGTAAGTCACCAGTGCTCCCCAGCAGCAGTGGCCTCCAAACTAAAGCTTTGCTGGGGCTGGCCCAGGATTCTGCATTTCCGACAAGTTCCCTCACCTGCTGACCCTAGTACCCAGCCAGCATGTGCAAATGGCCACCCTTTGGGGTCTGGCACCAGGCCCACCACCCACCGAGTGGGAGCTCAGGAAACAACCTCAGGAGACCTAGAGGTGTTCTTTGGTCATATTAAATTATGATCCCATCCAGGAGTTTCTACTTCTCTCCCCATCAGGTTGAAACTTTGAACAAGTGGGAATGTGTTTTTTGTTTTTGTTTTGTTTTCTTGAAATAGCCAACGAAACTGCTATTCTGCATACTGATATGTGGGACCTGCTGAGCAATCCTCTGATTGACCTTTCTTATCTCCCCGCCCCTGCCTGCCCTTTCCCCGGAGATGCTGGCATCTCAGGTCTGTAGGTATTTCTATGGCATCCTCCAGGGAAGCCAGCACTTTGCCAAAGTGACCAGGGCTGTGGCTTTAACTTTCCTCTGCCCTTCATGGTCCCCAACATTGTTTTACAACCTTGGGGCTTCACCATCTTGGGTGGCCTGACCTGGGAAGAGTCCCAGAAGTTAGCAGATCCCATCCCTAAGCCTGGGGGATCTGGCACACCAGGGGAGGGGGCACAGCAGCAGGGGTGTTGGTGAAACACACTGCTTCGGGGCCACACAGTTGCCCTTCATGTCACAATCCTCAACGTGGGCCCACATCTGGTAGAAGGATCTGAGTGCTGGGGGCCACCAGAAGAGGGCTCCCAGCTCAGCCTCTCGCCCTGGACAGGGGAACCCCAGCCCAGGGCAGCTACCAAAGAGACTACTCAGGATAATAGCTCCTGGATCAATCCAGCGGGGAAAACATGGCTAGAAATAATTTTCAAATTCCATTTCAGACTCTTGTTGTAAAATTTTCTGTGCTTTTGCATTTGCCAATACAGTCTTTCTTCATGGTGCTGGAAAGCAACCAAAAGAAAGCATCCCTAGTTTTCAGCCCCATAGTGTGAAAACCAAGCAGGTGTGGCACTTCCTTCCGAAAATAATTGCAGGTCACTGGAAAGACGTTTTCCTCTGAGCTGTCATTAATAATTTCGACTTGGTGTTCTGCAGCTTGTTTATGTGGAGAACCACATCCACCTTCTCTGCTTCTAAACTGCCAGAGAAAAATGGCCACAATTTTCCTCTGAAGTGCGCTGAGGCACAAAATGCCAGAGTGATGGCTAAGATCAAGGAAATTAGCAACCTCAACGCAACCTGCTTAAGACAGTTCCCATGGAAAACGTTCCAGAGGTTTCTTTTAAGTGAGCCAAGATGCAGGTGGAAAGGTGGAGTTCTTAAGTAGTCATAAATTGTGGTATAGCCTAATTGAGTGGGAAAATCCACAGGGTTCTCTTGGTTAACCAATTCTACTGGAGGTCTAACTGTTAGAGCCAAAGGCTTACCTAAGTCCCTCCATACACCTGGTAGCCAATTAAAGTAATTACAGGTCAAGCAGCTTGAAGAAATAGGCCACCTCCTGAATGTTGGGGGGACAAAAGCTAGCATAAACCAATAGTAAATATGCCAACAATAGGAAAGCCTTGTTCACTCTGAGTACAACATGATCTTTTTGCAGGTGGACGTGTGCCAGACACCATACAGAGTGCCCGAGAGCAGCGGGGCATGGGAGAAACAGCACTGAACTGGGAATCAGAAGACCTGGGTTCTAGGTCTGGTTCTGCTGCGATTGGCTGTGAGGCTCTGGGCGAGTTCCTTCCCCTTGCTGGGCCTACGCATGCTCTTCTCTACACCGAAGGGGTAGACCATCTCCAAGGGCCCTTCCAGCCCGAAACTTTGAATCGAGGACGGTTTCCTTGACAGTTCATGAGCTCATCACGCACATGGAGCTGCTATTTTCTCAAGACTGACGCTTGCCACAGTTTAGTGTCGTGATGAAAGTAAAACATGACCAACAATGTCATCTGGTCCCAAAGCCCTACCGGCATCAGCGAGAGCAACGCGAGGATGTTATTTGCCTTTGTCGCTGTGTTGACACGCAGGTGGAGGGTGTGGGGGGGCAGCGGACGGCAGTGCCCGAGCTCCACGCCAGGCAGGGCTGGCCACCAATGCTCCCCATGCGGGGGCTTGCGGAAGGAAAAAGAAGCCACTTTCACTTAGGACTGTCCGCGATGAAGCAGTGAACATTAATTTTATTATATCTCAACTCCTGGGTACACTCTTTAAGAGATTGTCCATAACAGAAAGGGACGCGCATGTAGCGCCCTTCACTTGCATATGATCTCACCTTTAACTGGAACCTAATCAAGAAAAGAAAAAAGCAAACAAAATATAACCAGAGACACTGACATTAAGAACAATCTAACAATGGCGGGGGCAGGGGTGGGAGGGGAGGATAATGAGGGGAAAGGTTTTCAGGAACTACTGTAAAGGACACACGGACAAAAGCAAGGGGGAAGGTGGAAACAAGGGAGGCAGGGGTGTTTGGAGGGGTGGGGGGGAAATGCAGACAACTGTAAACGAACAACAATAAAGGAATTTATGGGAAAAAACAAAGTAAGTGGCAGTCTGGAGGAAAAGCACTCACGTGGGTGTGTGAGCGGTGGATGGCACTGACCACTTTTTTTTTTTTTAAGATTTTATTTATTTATTTTTAGAGAGGGAAGGGAGGGAGAAAGAGAGAGAGATAGAAACATCAATGTGTGGTTGCTGGGGGACACGGCCTACAACCTAGGCATGTGCCCTGATTGGGAATCAAACCTGCGATGCCTGGTTCGCAGCCCGCGCTCAATCCACTGAGCTACACCAGCCAGGACGGCACTGACCACTTTTTACGTGGGGCATTATTCTTACCGGAAAGAAGGATTTGTGGTCTATGGTTATGCAGACGCTGGCATCTGGCAGCCGTCTTTCTCAAAAATGGGTGGGCCAGTCACTTCAACAAAAACAAATAACAGTATTTTCTGTCAGTGACAAAATTTGAGCTTCGAGAGGAATTTGAATTTTGAAAAATTTGTGTCTGTCTTTGGGACCTTGATAGATTTCCAGCACTTAATGTTTTTCTAATAAAATTAATAGTAGCAAATGTGTTTTGGTTTATATTGTGTAACCAGATGTGCCGACTTTGAAAAGAGCTCCATAAACATTTCCCAGGTAAGGAATATAAGTGATGCCCAAAAGGAGAAAAGATCCCTTCAAAGTTGAAGGTAAACTAATGTATTCTGATGTCACAGAACGGGAACAGGTCATTTATAGGTGTCAGATTCCACATTACAACTAACCTTTTAGAAACCACTTTTTGTTGAGTTTCGCTGTAGTATCAAAGAAGACTATGCACAAGTATTTTTAAAAGCTAATAAAATATTTTCCCCCTTTCCAATTACATAGCTGTGTATGGCTGCGATTTTTCATATACTCAGTCAAAACAACACATTGCAACAGACCGAATGTGGAAGCAGAAATAAAAATTGAGCTGTCTCCTATTAAGACATTGAAAAGACTCGCAGAAATATAAAGCAGTGGCTCCCACCAGGGTGATGTTGTCCTCATCCAGTCACAGGTGATGTGAGGAATTTCTTGGCTGTCCTACCTGGGAGGAGGGAGTGCTGCCAGCATCCGGTGGGGAGAGGCCAGAGATGCTGCTCAGCACCCTGCAGTGCACAGCCCCGCCCACAACAAAGAATCATCTGGTCCAAGCTTCCGGCAGTGCCAAGGCTGAGGAACCGTAATACAAAATAATGCCACTCTAAGTTTTGTGTTCAAAAATATTGACATTAGTATGTACTGGGCCTGTTATTTTTAAGTGACTTTATAGTTTTCTAATTTCATAGTTTTAATTTATAATTTAGTAACTACTGATAGATGCAGCCCACATAAACAGAAGCTTATTGGTGCCCTCAATGACTGGTAAGATTAGAAAGGGTTTCTGAGACTAAAAAGTTTCAGAACTCCTGATACAGACAATAGAGTGTATAGATGACAAAACCACATTTGCTGAGCAGCC
>PVIA01018611.1:0-12347 GCA_004024845.1 Tonatia bakeri | reverse complement strand
TAGGTAGAAAATAGACAGGGGGAGGGTAGGAATAGTATGGGACATGTAGACACTAAAGAACTTATGACACATGGACATGAACTAAAGGGGGGAATGAGGGTGGGAGGGAATGGGCAGGGTGGTGGGGAGTGAGGGGGGAAAATGGGCCAACTGTAGTTGCATAATCAATAAAATAAAGAATTAAAAAAAAAAGAAAAAATATATAACAAGAATGATTTGCATGACAGTGATGTAACCTGGCAGCCAAGGAGAGTGGACTGCAATGCACGTGCATGAACAATGAGGACTTCACTGTACTAGTCAATGAGGGCAGTAGACGCCGTTGAGTGAGCATGTGTACTGTGTGGCTATCACATTCAAAATGACTGAACAAATAGAGCAACAAATCTGCCTCAAATTTTGCGTGAAGCTTAAACATTCTTCTGCAGAAACTATTCAGATGATTCAGAAGTCTGTAGCTATGGGCAACTGGTGATTGACAGCTTCATCAGGACAACACATCCACTCATGCATCGCACCTCCTGCAGAGTTTTTGGGTGAAACACCAAATCACCCAGGTGACTCAGCCCCCCTACAGCCCTGATTTGGTGCCCTGTGAATTCTGGCTTTTACCAAAACTAAAATCACCTTTGAAAGGGAAGAGATTTCAGACCATTGATGAGGTTCAGGAAAATATGATAGGGTAGCTGATAGCAATTGGGAGAACTGGGCGAGGTCTGAAGGTGCCTACTTTGAAGGAGACTGAGACATAATTGTCTTATGTACAATGTTTCTTGTATCTTCAATAAATGTCTCTATTTTTCATATTACATGACTGGGCACCTTCTGGACAGACTATATATATATACACACACATACATATACACACATATGTATATAAGTTTTTTCCTATTTCCTTATAGAAGTTTTCTGGGTTTTTTAAGATTTTATTTATTTATTTTTAGAGAGGGGGGAAGGGAGGGAGAAAGAGAAGGAGAGAAACATCGATGTGCAAGAGATACATTGATTGGTATGAACATTTTAGCAGTATTAACTCTTTTGATTCATGAAAAAAGAAGAGTTTATTGTACTTTATGAAAATGACATCAAGACTAGACTCAGAGTTAGTGTTCAAGAAAAATGTGTTGGTGAATGAGTATATAAATGGATAAAAGACATGAATAGCCAATTTATATGAGAACATAAAAACAGGAAGCAAAATGGAAAAATAATTAAATAAAAAGGATTAAGACAATCATAAAGAAACTATTAAATTAGCAATTAAAATACTTAATGAAGACATTTTAGTTCAATTAGTAGCAATATAAATTGAGACCTCTCCTAGTAATAATATACATGGATGTATGCCTGATTCAAATTGACTTAAACAAAGGGGATTTATTAAATCATATAACTAAGAGGTCAGGGGTAAAGAGAATTCAAGTCACAGTTTATTCATGGTTCTAGCTCTGTTTCTTTCTAATTCCTTCACTTTTGCCTGACTCTTTGTTTTGGCTTAATCCTCAGGCTGACCCCCACCTCCATTACTGCAAAATGGCTGGCAAAGTAATGAGGCTATATGCTTCCTCTTGAATATCTTGGGAAAGAGAGTTTGCTGCCTTTTGTAAGCATGGAAAGAAGCCCTGAGCTTTATACTGCCTGGGTCAGCACTGAATCGATTTCTGTGGCCAGGGTAAAATGATATGCTGAATAATTTAGGGTTGGGTTACCACAACCAAATACCACAGCAAAGGGGTTGGATTATTCAGATTGGCAAAGACTAATGAGGGTTCACACTTAGAAGTAGTGATGGAATTGATTCCACACATATCAGTTAGTTGCTAGGAAGAAAACCCCAATGTCCACTGCAGAAAGCAATTTAGATATATCTGGTAATTTACCCCAAGAAACAAACTCAAATGAAGAAAAGCTACATCATCAATATTTACTTTATCTCTGCATTATGTGAATAATTATATTACTTATAGTAGCAAACACTGTAACAACTTAAATGCACAATTAATGAGAAATATTTAAAGGAAGTATGCTATATAAATCAATATTCATGGTATATTATGTAATTATTAAGAATAATAATTATAAAGATTATGTAATGACAAGAATATATATAAAACATTCTTACATGATACATATATAATAAAACACTGAATACAAAAATATGTGTATATTAATATAGAAAAGGAACCCGAAACAATGAAAACAGTCATGTTTACGTAAAATAATTAAGGGTGATTTTTTTCTCTTCTAAAATGACTTTTAATTTTGCCTTTACAAGAAATTTTAAAATCAAAAAGAGACAATACAATGATAACTGAGAAATTCCTGAGAAGCATGTGTGCTCTACCAATAACATCAGATTCAAGGTTAAGGCAGTATCTCCATCAAACCTTAGAAAGAGTTGGTATCCAACATGCTGGCCTTTCATCATCAGCAATGCCTCCTTTTCCCTTTTGGTTTCCTTCTCCCCCTTGTGTATTCCCTAGAGTCTCCAGTCATTGTCAAAAAAATCTCAGAAACTCACTGACATTAAAGTTTTCTGGGGTGAGGGCTGACAGAGCCGGGGTGGCAATGCTTAACCCAAAGAAATAAATAGATAAGATACAATGTTCAATTTTGGAGGTGAAAAGGAGAGTCCATTTTGGAGATAGAAGAGAAGAGGCCCTTTTGTATCAGTTATGTGTCTATTATCCAAATACTATTCTTTTTTAAGATTTTATTTTATTTTTTAGAGAGAGAGAAAGGAAGCGGGAAAGAGAGGAGGAGAAACATTGATTGGTTGCCTGTCTCATCCTCAACTGAGGACCTGGCCCTCAACCCAGGCATGTGCTCCAACCAGAAATCAAACAAGTGACCTTTTGGTTTACAGGCTGGTTCTCAATCCACTGAGGCACACCAGCCAGGGCCAAATATTTTTACTTTTATCCAAATATTTATATAATTACTAAATTCAAAACATTGTCAGAGATGTAAATGTGCATACAATTACAGATTAGAAAAATGGATAAGGCCTGTACACGAGTAACTAATAAAATGATGACAATAATACATACTATAAATGGTATTAAATAATATGGAAATTCAAAAGCAGATTATTTCTAGCTGGTGACATCAGGAGAGGCTTCAAAGAGGAAGAAATGGTACTTCTGGAGCTTCAAAGATAGGAAAGATTTTAGTATGCACAGAAATGGGAAGAAGATTCCAGCCAGGGGTAACTGCATGAGAAAATGCACTGATGTGTACATAAAGATAGCAAGTACAAAATTTCAGTAAATCTAAGCCACCTATGAATACAAGACACTATTTCATGCAACATTAAGATAAGTTAAACACTGCCAATCAAACAATAACTTGATGTTTTCTTTTTATTTGGAATTTTTATTTTTATTTATTTTTTAAAGATTTTATTTATTTATTTTTAGAGAGAAGGGCAGGCAGAAGAAAGAGAGGGAGAGAAACATCACTGTGTGATTGCCTCTTGTGTGCCCCCTGCTGGGGACTTGCCTCGCAACCCCAGCACATGCCCTGACTGGGAATTGAACTGGCAACCCTTTGGTTTGCAGGCCGGCACTCAGTCCACTGAGCCACACCAGCCAGGGCAGATTTTTTATTCTATGTTTACTGAAAGAGCTCTTTTAGATTTTAGACATAGACAAAGCAAAATAAAGTAGTTATAATATTCCTAAAACTTCTTTACAGTGAGTGAACAAGGAGCCAGATGATGTGACGCTTTACAATGCAGTTAATACTCAGAAATGTTTTCAACAATAAAATACTAGTAGATAACTCTGATCTCATTTCTGCTGGCATGGTCATTCTTTTCTTATCTGAACTCTTTCTTCACAGCCTCCGTGGATTATCTTAACAGAGTCATTCATGAAGAGTAAGTTTTCCCTTTTCTTCTGAAAAGTGATGGGCCAGAAAAGTGCAAAGGCGAGAAGAAGAAATGAGACCATAAGTGCTATCAAACCATCTTAATGAAGTATACCTAAAATAAACCATAAATTAACTACATTTTATTTATGCCACAATGACTTAGGAAGGGAAAGAACACAAGAACTGGCCGACTTGTTGATTATTAATGGCCAGATGATCATATTTGAGAAATCCTGCAGTTGAATTACAAAATAAAATCCCCAGCAATATAGGAGGATCAAGAAAACCATTTTATCATCAAAATGGATATTCAAAAGGCATATATTACTATAGGAAGGCAAGACCAGAATTATTTGGGTTTTACAAACACATAAATATGGTTGATACCTCAAAATGCTTCCAAAGTTTACTATACGGTCTTTCCTCTAAAATATATGCAATATATAGTTATCAAATGTTGCTCAAATTAATGTACCTAACAGTTTTATTTTAACCAATCTCTAATTTTATCTTAATTTCTACATGAATTAAAGAGCAATGCCATAAAGTAAAAAATGTAATTTAGCAATTTAATAAGGACACAACAGCCATTGAAAGTGAACAGCTTTTAACTAAGTATTATAACTCATTTACTTGACATACTAAACAAAGAATACACTAAATACTAAATAGTTCCCTTTACTACGGAGTATAACATAAAACTACAAACTATCTTTGTATCCACACAATATTATGTTGTTGTTGTTGTTGATTCCAGAGAGAGAGAAACATTGATAGTTGTTCCCCTTATTTATGCATTCATCGGTTGATTCGCACATGCGCCCTGACTTGGGATTGAACCCACAACCTTGGTATATGGGAATGACACTCTAACCAACTGAGCTATCTGGCCAGGGCCTGTATCCATACTTTTTTTCCCTAAATGAATCTAAAAATTTATTGCCATTCAAATTTTCAACATCATTGTGAGGACACAAGCTTGACAAGCTGATTCTAAAATTTATATGGAAATGCAAACAAAATATACTTTCAAAAAGAGGAGCAAAAACACAACAAAAATCAAAAACAAAAACACTCCTAAGTGTGTGATGGTAGCAAGGAGGGAAAGAAGAGAAACTACCCATTTTCTATTGTGATATATGTATTACGCTTATCTTCTACTCTGTGGCTTATCTTTTCACTATCTACAGTGTCAATGAATAGAAGATTTTAACTTTAATGAAGTTGAATTCTTCCCTTTATGGCTACTGCTTTTTATGATTTAAGAAATCTTCCCCTAACCTGCAGTCCTGGAGGGGTTTTTCCCATATTACCTTTTTAAGCCTTTGTAGTTTTGCCTTTAATTTTAATTCTCTTGGAGCTTGTTAATAATAGGAGGTCTCTTTCACTTTTTTCTAGATGGACACTCAGTTTCAACAATATTTGTTGAACATTCTGTTCTTTTACCATCACTCTGCTCCATGAACTCTGTCATAAATCAAGTGTCTATATATGGATGGGTTTGCACTGAAACCCATTTCATCTTATGGTTCTGTATCCATACTTTTAATTTAAAATTCCAAGAACTTTTTAAAAATAGACTCAGCAGGTGTGTCTTCCTGAAATCTGCAAATATTCATCATCATAATGACAGATTACCACTGAAATACTATCACTGAAAAGAAATGTTTTATAAGATTTTATAAAGGGCCATGGAAAGTAATGGATTAAAATAACAGAAATTATACTAAAATGGACTCACGTTCAATTTTTAAGATTATGATTGCATATATGATTAATCTATATAGAGAATATTCAACATAATACAATATTAAATATGCTGCCACCATCTCACAGACTGATTACAAGGTAAATTAAAATGTCTTGAAGTCACCTTGCTAACCTTCAGGCTAGTGCTTGTCATACTGTAATATGCATGCCAAACACCTGCAGATCTTTTTTAAATGCAGATTCTGATCCAGTAAGTCTCCGTGGGACTGGTGATTCTGCATTTCTAACAAGCTCCCAGGTGGTGCTCATGCTGCTGGACCACAATTAGAGCAACAAGGCTTTAAGCTACAAAAAACTTTATATTCTGCAAGAAACTTTACGACAAATAGGTTTTTGGTCCCCACTTCTTTCACTTATCTTTCAAACATGTTCAACCAAAATTTAAAATAGTTCCATATTTCCTCTTGATTGATATATTCTATTTAAAAAATTTTGATGAGAGAAAGAGGGAGATACATTGATTTTTTGCTCTAACCAATTCAGCTATGCCGTAAGGGCCAAAATGTTCTCTATTTACACTGCTAAGTAGGAGATGCTGGCATTAGGGACACTATCCCTATATCAAATACAGAGAAAATAATTAATAAATGCTTGTTGGCTAACTTACTTTTTTTAAAACATTTTACTTATTTTATTTTTAGACAGAGGGGAAGGGAGGGAGGAAGAGAGGGAGAGAAACATCAATGTGTGGTCGCCTCTCATATGTCCTTTACTGGGGACCTGGCCTGCAACCCAGGCATATGCCCTGACTGGGAATTGAACCAGCGACCCTGTGGTTTGCAGACTGGCACTCAATTCACTGAGCCACACCAGCCAGGGTGATTCATTTTTTAAAATAGCAGCTTGATTGATACGTATTTCACATACCATAAAATTGCCCTTTTATAGTGTAAAATCTAGTGGTTCTTAATATATTTACAAAGTTATGTAAATATCATCAGTCTCTAATTTTACAGCACAATGGTACCTTGGTACACATTGTTAATTGGTTCCAGAACTTGTGATGAGTGCCAAAACGAAATGATGAAGCATTTTCTCTTGTGGGATAGAGTTGTGACTCATACAAGTTCTAGCAAGTGGGACGAGTGCCAAGCAAATACCGAGTGCTGGAACATTTTTTTCTCTTCAAAATACTATGAGTTACAGGGTTTGATGAGTTCTGAAGCCAAAAAGTACCGAGGTATGACAATATATTCAAGAAACCCAGTACTCATTAGCAGTCATTCTCCATTTCATCCTAACCCCTCCAGCTCTAGGCAACTACCAATGTACTTTATGTCTCTGTGGATTGCCTGTTCTGGACATGTGGTCTTTTGTGACTGGCTTCTTTCACTTAATATAATGCTTTGAAGTTTCATTGATGTTGCAGCACGTATCAGTACTTCATTCCTTTTCATGGCTGATTATATTCCATTGTATGGATATACAACATTTTGTTTATCCTTTCATCAGTTGATGTACATTTGAGTTATTCCCATTTTTGGCTATTATGAATAATCCTACTGTGAACATTTGTGTATGAGTTTTTGGATGGGTATATGTTTTCAATTCTCCTAGATAAATATCTAGGAGTGAGTCATATGTTAATAATGTTTAATTTTTTGAGGAACAGCCAAACTGTTTTCCAGAGTCATTCCCACCAGCAATATATAATCCTCCCAATTTCTCTACATCCTGACCAACACTTGTTCTTATCTGTCTCTTTGTTATGACCATGTTAATGGGTGTGAAGTATATCTATTATGGGCTTTTTAAAAAAGATTTTATTTATTTTATTTTTTAGAGGGGAGAAGGGAAGGAGAGAGAGAGAGAGAGAAACATCAATGTGTGGCTGCCTCTCATGAGCCCCCCACTTGGGACCTAACCCTCAAAGCAGGCATGTGCCCTGACTGGGAACCGAACGAGTGACCCTTTGATTCACAGGCTGGTGCTCAATTTACTGAGCTACACCAGCCAGGGCCACATTGTGGTTTTGATTTGCATCTCCTCAATAGCTAATGATGTTGAGTATCTTTTCATGTGCTTATTGGCTGTTTGTATATCTGATTTTTAAAGATTATTTATTTATTTATTTTTTTTAGAGAGAGTGGGGGAAGGAAGGAGAAAAAGAGGGATAGAAACATCGATGTAAGAGAGAGACATTGATTGGTTGCGTCCCACACAGCCCAACCTGGGGACCCAGAACCCAGGCATGTGCCCTGACCTGGAATCAAACTGGCAACCTTTGGTTCACAGGTTGGCACTCAATCCACTAAGCCACATCAGCCAGGGCGTGATTGTTTTTTAAAGTTACAATTTATTAAGCACTTACCCTGTGCTGGCCCATTTTCATTCATTGTCTCATTTTAACCTCTTACTAGCCATATGAAACAATGCCATTTAAAAAAAAAACCTGTTAAAGGTATAATTGACATACGATAAACTGCACATATTTAAAGTGCAAATCTGATGAGCTTAGGCAAATGTATACACCCTGTGAGACAATCATCAGAATCAAAATAATTTACATATCCATTATTTCTAAAAGTTTTCTTTCTCCTTTTTATAATCCTACCTTTCTGACCCTTCCCCTCCTCCCTTCCTAGCAGCCATTGATCTGCTCTCTGTCATTATAGATTAGTATGCATTTTATAGAGTTTTATATAAATAGAATCATATGAGATATACTCTGTTTTGTCTGGCTTCTTTCACTCAACATAATTTTTTGAGATTCATCCAAGTGGTTGCATGTGTCAACAGTCCATGTTTCTAACAGCTTCATTGAGAAATAATTCACATACCATACCCTTCCCTATTTATAGTGTACAATTCCATGTTTTTTAATGTAATACATTTTTAATTTTAATATTTAAAATATATTTTATTGGTTATGTTATTACAGTTGTCCCAGTTTTTCTCAGTTGTCCCCCTTCGCCCATTACCCCCATTCCTCCAGCAATCCCGCTCTTAGTTCATGTCCATGGATTATACATATGTTCCTTGGCTACTCTTTTACCTGTACTGTTCTATTTTAAACACCCTCCTGTCTATTTTGTAGCTACCAGTGTGTACTTCTGTATCCCTGCACCTTTTCTCCCATTTTCCCCCTTCACCCTCCCAACTGATAACCCTCCAAATAGTCTCCATATCTATTATTCTATTCCTGTTCTCATTACTTGCTTAGCTTGTTATTTGGATTCAATTATTTTAAAGATTTTATTTATTAATTTTTACAGAGACAGGAAGGGAGGGAGAGAAACATCAATGTGTGGTAGGGTCTTGAGCACCCCCTACTGGGGACCTGGCTCACAACCCAGGCATGTGCCCTGACTGGGAATCAAATTGGCAACCCTTTGGTTCACAGTCCGGCACTCAGTCCACTGAACCACATCAGCCAGGTCTGGATTCAATTATTGATATTTGTGAATCGGTCGCCATTTTAATGTTCATAGTTTAGATCTTCTTTTTCTTATACAATTCACTTTAGCATTTCATATAATAATAGCTTGGTGATGATGAACTCCTTTAGTTTTACCTTTTCTGACAAGCACTTTATCTGCCCTTCCATTCTAAATGATAGCTTTGCTGGATAGAGTCATCTTGGTTGTAGGTCCTTGCTTTTCATCACTTTGCATGCTTGTTGCCAGTCCCTCCTAGCCTACAAAGTTACTTTTGAGAAATCAGCTGACAGTCTTATGGGAACTCTTTTGTAGGTAACTTCTTTTCACTTGCTGCTTTTAAGAGTCTCTCTTTATCTTTAACCTTTGGCATTTTAATTACGACATGTCTTGGTGTGGTCCTCTTTGAGTCCATCTTGTTTGGGACTCTCTGTGCTTCCTGGACTTGTATGTCTATTTCCTTTACCAAATTAGGGAAATTATTTTTTGAGATGTATTTGTAACTCTTTCTGTGTTTCCAGGAGGAGTTGAACTGTGTTTATCCACACCTCTATCTTGACTGAAGTCTCTACAACTTAAAAATTAATAATGTATTAGGGACTTCCAGTCAAGATGGACGCATAGATGAACATGCCTCACCTCCATGCACAACTACAGAAAAAAATACAACTTGAAAACAAAACAAATATCATCCTGAATTGTCAGAAAATTAAGCTGTGTGGAAGTCTGACAACTAAGGATCTAAAGAAGCCACATTCATCCAGATGGGTAGGAGGGGCAAAGATGTGGACAGGAGCAGAGAAGCATGGAGAGGTGGACACACATGGAGATGCAGAGTGGTGCAGACAGGTGCAGAGATGGGAATATGTATTCCTATATCTGCTTGTGATGGATAAAAAATGAGAGGGATACCTCAGGAGTGAGGGATCCAAGCCCCAGCCCAGACCACCAAGCCCAGGATTCCAGTGTCAGGAAAATAAGTCCCCATAACTTCTAGCTGTGAAAATAAGTTGAGTTTGGGGGAGTGGAAGAAACTGGGGATTATTCAGTGATTCTTCTTAAAGAGGCTAAAATGGACTTAGGACTCACACAGACACATCGCCTCTGAGATTCAGCACCAGGGAAACAACTGGAAGGGCACCAGTGGCATATGGAGAAAAAGTGAAGTGCAAATGCTAGGAGACAGCTTCTTCCCTAGCAAAACTCCAGAGGTCAGGCAGTGGCATTGTCCCCTCTATGAGCCACCTCCCCCACACACAGCAACAGAGCGGTGTCATGGATTGCTCCACTCCAGTGATTACCTAAAGCTCTGCTTCATACAACTTAACAAGTATGCTTTTCTACAATAGGCTACACTACTAAGACAAGGATTGAAAGAAGCTCTACCTAATACAGAGAAACAAACACAGGGAAGCTGCCAAAATGAGGAGATAAAGAAATATGGCCCAAATGAAAAAACAAAACAAAACTCCAGAAAAAATAATGAAATAAAATGGAATTAAGCAACTTATCAGATGCACAGTTTAAGACACTGTTTATCAGCCCTGGCTGGCATAGCTCAGTGGATTGAGCTCGGGCTGCGAGCCAGGCATCGCAGGTTCGATTCCCAGTCAGGGCACATGCCTAGGTTGCAGGCCATGTCCCTCAGCAACCGCACATTGATGTTTCTCTCTCTCTCTCTCCCTCTCCCTTCCCTCTCTAAAAAAAAATAAATAAAATCTTTAAAAAAAAAAAGACACTGTTTATCATGATTCTCCAGTAACTTATTGGGTATTTCAAAGACATAAAAAAGACCCATGCATAAATGAAGGCTGCATTAAGTGAAATAAAGAAAAATCTACAGGGAACAAACAGTGGAGGGGAGGAAGCTTAGAATCAGATAAACTATTTGTAACATCCAAATGCTTTGGATGGAAAAAGCATTCAATCAGAACAGCAGGAAGGAGAAAGAATTTTTAAAAATCAGGATAGGCTTAGGAACCTCTGTGGCAACTTCAAATGTACCAACATCAGAATCAGAGGGGTGCCAGAAGGAGAAGAGGAAAAGCAAGAAATTAAAAACTTATTTGAAAAAATAATGAAAGAAAAACTTCCCTAAGCTAGTGAAAGAAATAGACATACAAGTCCAGGATGCACAGAGAGTCCCAAACAAGATGGACCCAAAGAAGACCACACCAAGACACATCATAATTAAAATTCCAAAGGTTAAAGATAAAGAGAGACCCTTAAAAGCAGCAAGTGAAAAGAAGTTACCTACAACACCCTGGCTGGTGTAGCTCAGTGGATTGAGCGCAGACTGTGAACCAAAGCATCGCAGGTTCGATTCCCAGTCAGGGCACATGCCTGGTTTGCAGGCCATGACCCCCAGCAACCGCACATTGATGTTTCTCTCTCTCTCTCTTTCTCCCTCCCTTCCCTCTCTAAAAATGAATAAATAAAAAATCTTTAAAAAAGAGAAGTTACCTACAAAAGAGTTCCCATAAGACTGTCAGCTGATTTCTCAAAAGTAACTTTGTAGGCTAGGAGGGACTGGCAACAAGCATGCAAAGTGATGAAAAGCAAGGACCTACAACCAAGATGACTCTATCCAGCAAAGCTATCATTTAGAATGGAAGGGCAGATAAAGTGCTTACCAGAAAAGGTAAAACTAAAGGAGTTCATCATCACCAAGCTATTATTATATGAAATGCTAAAGTGAATTGTATAAGAAAAAGAAGACCTAAACTATGAACATTAAAAATGGCAACAAATTCACGACTATCAACTACTGAATCTAAAAAAAAAACAAACTAGGCAAACAACTAGAACAGGAACAGAATCACAGAAGTAGAGATCACGTGGAGGGTTATCAGCAGGGAGGGGGAATGGGGGGAAAGGTACAGTGAATAAGAAGCATAATTGGTAGGTACAGAATAGACAGGGGGGTGTTAAGAACAGTATGGGAAATGGAGAAGCCAAAGTACTTATATGCACCACCCATGGACATGAACTAAGGAAGGAATTTCTGGTGGGTAGGGGTGTATTATGGGGAGGGGGGCAAAGGGGAAAAATTGGGACAACTATAATAGTATAATCAATAAAATAAATTTAGGTTGTGGGTTCCGGCCAAGATGGAGGCATAGGCAGTTGCACTGTGCTTCCTCGCTCAACCAAGACTGAAAACAACAAAGATTGAGAAACAATTAACAACCAGAACAGAGGGAAATTAATTGAACAGAAGTCGGGCTCCAGTACATCCAGACCGGTAAGGAGCGGCGGAGTCGGGAGGCCTGCGAAGTGGGGTTGAGGGGTTCCCGGCGGGAAGAGGCGCTGGCTGGCGGGCGCGCA
>PVIA01018610.1:0-12425 GCA_004024845.1 Tonatia bakeri | reverse complement strand
TGATTGGGAGTAAAGGGGAGAAAACTGTACTTGAACAATCATTAAAATAATAATAAAAAATAATAATCATAATGTCAAAAATTATAGAAGGGTACTAATGAATTTTAAATTAAAGGAGAATTATTTCTAGAGGTAAAATAAAAGTCATAGGTTAATCTTAAAAAAAAAAAGATCATATACCATGATCAAATGGGATTCATCCCACAGATTCAAGGATGGTACAATATTCAAAAATCAATAAATGTAATACATCACATAAACAAAAGGAAAGACAAAAAATACATGATCATATCAATGGATGTGGAAGAAGCATTTGATAAAGTACAGCACCATTTATAATATAAACACTCAACAAAGTGGGAATAGAGGAAGCATTCCTCAACATAATAGAGCCAACATCATACTCAATGGGCAAAAACTAAAAATTTTCCCACTAAGGTCAGGAACAAGACAAGGATGTCTGCTTTCACCTCTTTCATTCAACATAGTAATGGAAGTTCTAGGCAGAGCAATCAGACAAGAAAAAGAAATAAATGGCATCCAAATTGAAAAGGAGGAAGGAAAACTGCCATTGTTTGCAGATAACGTGATGGTGTACATAGAAAATCCTATAGACCCCAACAAAAAACTACTTGACCTAATAAGTGAACTTGACAAAACAATGAGATACAAAGTCAATATTCAGAAATCAAAGGCATTTTTGTGTACCCACAATGAAATATCAGAAAGAGAAATCAGGGGGGAAATCCCATTTGATATAGCAACAAGAAAAATAATCTAGCTAGGAATAAATCTAACCAAGGTGGTACTAACCAAGGTGTACCTGTAATTAGAAAACTACATAGCACTGAAGAAAGAAATTTAAAAAGACAGACAAATGGAAGGATGTACCATGTTAATGGATTGGAATAATTAACATTATCAAAATGACTATACTACTCAAAGCAATTTATAGATTCAACACAATCCCTATTAAAGTATCAATGGCATATTTCGCAGATATTAAACAAACATTTCAAAAATTTGTATGGAACCATAAACAACCCCAAATAGCTACACCAATTTTGAGAAAGAAGAAAAAACTAGGAGGGATCAAAATACCTGATATCAAACTGTATTATGAGGCCACCGTAATGAAAACAGCCTGGTACTGGCATAAGTACAAACACATGGACCAATGGAACAGAATAGAGAACCCACAAATAAACCCAAGTCTCTATGGTTAATTAATATTTGACAAAAGTGACAGATGCATAAAATGGAGTAAAAATAGCCTCTTCAACAAATGGTGTTGGGAAATCTGGACAGATACATGCAAAAAAAATTAAACTCGATTACTAACTTTCACAATACACAGAAATAAACTCAAGGTGGATAAAAAGAGTCAAATGTAAATCATGATACCATAAAGTCCTAGAGGAGCATATAGGCAGGAAAATCTCAGATATTCTACATAGCAATGTTTTCACTAATATGTCCCCTAGAGCAAGGGATATAAAGGAAAGAATAAACAAATGGGACCTCATCAAATTAAAAAGCTTCTGCATGGCTAAAGAAAATAGCACTAAAGTGAAAAGAGAACTAATTATATGGGAAAACATATTTGCCAATGATATCTTGGAGAAGGGTTTAATCTCCAAAATATATAAAGAACTCACACAACTCCACTCCAGGAAGACAAACAACCCAATTTAAAAATGGGCAAAGAATGAACAGACACTTCTCCAAGGAGGACATACAGAGGGCACAGATTCATATACAAAGATATTCAGCATCACTAGCCATCAGCGAGATGCAAATTCAAACCACAATGAGATATCACTTCACACAAGTCAGAATGGCCATCATAAACACATCAACAAACAACAAGTGTTGGAGAGGATGTGGAGAAGATGGAACCCTAGTGTACTGTTTTTGGGCATGTAGATTGGTGCTGCCACTGTGGAAAACAGTATGGAATTTCCTCAGAACACTAAAAATGGAACAGCCTTTTGATCTGACAATTCCACTTCTGGAGTTATACCCTAAGAATCCTGACATACCAATTCCAAAGAACCTATGCACCCCAATGTTTATAGCAGCACAGTTTACAATAGCCAAGTACTGAAAGTAATCTAAGTGCCCATCTGTAAATGAATGGATCAAAAAAAAATGTGGTACATTTACATGATGGAATACTACATAGCAGAAAGAAAGAAGGAGCTCCTACCCTTTACAGCAGCATGGATGGATCTGGAGAGCATTATGCTAAGTGAAATAAGCCAGGCAGTGAAATACAAATGTCATATGATGTCACCTATAAGTGAAGCCTAATCAACAAAATATACAAGCAAGCTAAAAATAACTAGAGACATTGAAATTAAGAACAAACTGACAGTAACCAAAGGGAGGTTGGAGAGGATAATGCAGGGCGTTGGGGAAGCATTTTCAGGAGCATGTATTAAGGACACAGGAACAAAACCAAAGGGGGATAGGGTTAAAGGGGGGGAGTGAGGATGGTTGGCATGTGGGGAGTGTTGGGGGGAAAATGAAGACAACTGTACTTGAACAACAATAACAAAAATGTGGAAAAACCAATGGATTCCACAGAAATACAAAGGATTATAAGAAAATACTGTGAACAACTATATGTCAAGAAACAGGACAATCCTGCAAAATAGATAAATATCTAGAATCATACAATATCCCAAGAGTGAGTCAGAAAGAAGCAGAGCCCCTGATTAGAACAATAAAAACTAAAGAATTTGAAGCAATAATAAAAAAACTCTCAGCCAACAAAAGTCCTGGACCAATTGGCTTCGCAAGCAGATTTTACCAAACATTCAAAGATGAACAAACACCTATCCTTTCAATCTAGTCCAAAAAATTCTAAAAGAGGGGAGGCTTCCAAGCTCTGTTTATTAGGCCAGTATTATCCTAATTCCAAAAGCATGTGAATATACAAAAAAGAAAGAAAATTATAGGCTAATCCCCCTGAAGAACACCGATGCTAAATTCCTCAACAAAATATTAACAAACAAGATCCAGCAATACATTAAAAAGATTATATACCATTATCAAATGGCATTTATCCCTGGGATGGAAGTTTGTACAATATCTGCAAATCTATAAATGTGATACATCACATAAACAAAATTAAAGATAAAACCCACATGATATCAATGGATGCAGAAAAAGGATTTGATAAACCCCAGCACCCATTTATGATAAAGACTCTCAGAAAAGTGAGAATAGAAGGATCATGCCTCAACAAAATGAAGGCCATATTTTAAAAATGTGGCTACATATTTTTTTACTACAGCCAATACTACAGCTAATATCATTCACAATAGGCAAAAACTCAAAGTGTTTCCTCTAAGATCAGGAATAAGACTTTTACCACTCTTGTTCAACATAGTATGGGATGTCCTAGCCACAGTTATCAGACAAGAAAAAGAAATAAAAGACATCCAATCAAAAAGGAGGAAGTAAATCTGTCATTACTTGCAGACTACATAATATTGTATATAGATAACCCTATTGTCTCCACCAAAACTCTATTAAACCTAATAAGTGAATTTGGTGAACCAGCAAGGTACAAAATCAATATGTAGAAATTGCTGGCATTTCTATACACCAATAACAAACTATCAGAAAGAGAATCTAAGAAAACCATCCTATTTACTATTGCAACAAAAAAGAAAAATGAAGTACCTAGAAATAAATTTAACCAAGGATATGAAAGACCTGTATTCAGGAAACTACAGGACACTAAAGAAAGAAATCAAGGAAGATACAAATAAGTGAAAGAATATACTGTGTTCATGGATTGAAGGAATTAACATCATTAAAATGTTCATACTACCCAAAGCAATGTACAGATTCAATGCAATTCTTATTAAAATACCAATGGCATATTTCACAGATCTAGAACAAATATTCCAAAAATTGCTATGGAACCAAAAAAGAGGTTTAATAGCACCAACAATCTTGAGAAAGAAGAACAAAGTTGAAAGGATCACAATACCTGATATCAAACTATACTGTAAGGCTTATTAGAGTCTTTTGGTGAGCTTGTCTCCCTGGACTTTAAACTTCACTAGTACTTCTCAGTCTACCCTCCTTAGTTGGGACAGGGTGGATAGAAGAAGCTAGTGTTGGGTGTTTTCCATCCTCCAGGTAGAGTAGCCTCTGATAAAAACCCTACCAGATTAGGATCTGGTAAGATAGTGTCTCCTGAGGGCAGGCCTTGTTAAGAAAAACAGAATGCATGGGCATATTTCAAAATTGTTTTCTTTTCCTCTCTCCCTGCCAGAAACATGTGGGGATTTCTTTCTGATATTCACTGTGAGGACCTGGTCAATCTCCTGAATATAAAGCTCACAAAAGTGTGCAAGTTCCCCTATGACTGGGCCCCTCTAGAATTTTTTAATTCTTACCATTGTCCACACTGGGCTTCCAGATTTGTTTACTATAATTCTAATTCATCAATTATAATTTAGGTTTTCCTACCCAAGCACTGGTTCCCATGGATGTTTCTCCTCATGGGTTTCTGCTTCATTAAATTGTGATCCTTTCTATATACCTGCCTCTCCAATTTTGGGAGCAGCAGTTTGCCTTGTGACCTCACTTCTCTAACAGATCTAAAATGAGCTCTTGATTTTTTCAATTTGTTCAGTTTTTTATTTGCTGTTAGGACAGAGTGGAAACTTCTAAGTCATAGTTTTTTGTTTTTCTTCCTACTTAAGTATACCTTCTTTATGAACCAAGTCTCTGTTTTTCTATAGTAAGTTGATAAACATATTTGTTTGTTTTTTAAAGTAAAGTGACATACAACCATAAAGATGAAAAATCACACTCAATTCTTTAGATGATGTTTATTTTTATGAACATATTTCCCTTTTATTGTATATTTATACTAAATAAATAATTACAGCACCAACTGGAATTCTTAGTGTGCTTTTAATCATCTTTTTCCAAAAGTGACTGCCAAGAGAACTTCCTAACATCACTTACCCACTAAATGTCTCTATTTTTTACATAATGATAGCTTATTTAGATATTGCTCTTCATTCCATTTTCTTCTGTAGCCTATTGTCATTAACACTAATGAGATTTCCACACTTTTTATGAAAAAAATATAATACATTCTTTGAGCAGTTGTTTTCCATCTGAATCTTATTGTAGAAAATGGAATATGTCTTCAGAATCATGTTTAATAACTCTAGCCTTATCCATAGCCTTCAAGCTTATGATTCACATCTGATTTGAGCTTCATTTATGGACCTTATCATATTATACTGTAATTGACTCTTCAATTTTCTGTTTCCAAACTACATTTGGATATCCACGAGGGCAAAGGCCATGTATTATCACTTCTGTATCTACACATGTTATGCACCATACGTTAGCACTGAAGAAAGATTTGTTGAATTGGGATGTACTTCATGTTATTCTTAGCTCACTCTTTGACAAATATTCATTCACTCACTCACTAATTGAACATATATTCATTGTGAAAAATGCTCCCCTCTCTGAACATGAAAGAGAATTATTCAAGTACAACTATTTCTGTGCAACTTTTTCAAGGAAAGATTTTCATTGTACATCATTCATTCAATAACAAAAATTTTCATTAAGTATATCATATTTGCCAGAAATGAAGCTAGGCACTGGGACAACAGTGATAAAAAAGATAAATGAGGCCTTCACTCTTACAGTGAAAGAGAAAGACATAGAACTGTTACTTAATCACAGAAGCATGTGTCTCCTGACAGCATAGTCACACTGTTTCTGATTTGCCTTTCCTCATCTATCTATCCCATTAGACTGTTATGTCCTTAAGAGAAAATACTCTGTTGACATGCTTTGTTAAGATTCATCCTCATTATTTCCCAGCATTTAGCACAGTACCTGAGATATGGGAAGAGCACAACAGATGGTAGACAAAAGAATTAAAGAATTAAGGAGTGACCAACCAGATGAATGAAGATTATCAAAGTTACTATGTGGTATGGCAATATTCATGCCTCCTACAGAGCATGTCTTTTGAAATTTATACACATCACATACAATTAATGGAGTCATAGCCAACTGCATTCATGCCCTATAGAATTTAAGCACTCCCTACTCCCATCAGTTATTCTCTTTTCCAGCAAAGGGATAATCACTTATTTGTTTTTTAATTTAAAGAGGACTTGCAAGGAAAGACTCAATAGTGACAATATGTACATGTCTTTTACATCATCTAATAATTTTCGCACTTGTTTTAAACATGAAGAAATTGAAGTTTAAAGAACTTAAGTGCAAATGGCACAGAAGTAAGTGAAAGCTATTTTCACCTCTTCCCAGGACCAATCTGGAATTATAACCAAATTGTAGAGAAATCATCCTGAATAACCAACTGAACACAAGCTAGAAAGAAGCCTTACAGCCAAGGACAGAGAGAAGAAACCACTTCACCACAATGTGACTGGTAGGGAGTGTGGAGGAGACACAAGAGCACTGGCTGGGCTTCCACAGGCCTCATCTGAAGTTTCAGAGGGATATTTCAGCAGCTGAAGGATTTCCCTCTGAAAAGTGTGGAGCCTAAACCTGAAGCTGGGTTTCCTATTCTATAGTACCAGAACCAGAAAGGGACCCAGAAAATAAACATCTATGAAATGCAGCAGGGTTTCTGTCTGCCAAAAAGAGATGACTGGAGACTTGGAGAGTCTCTTAAAGAGCCAATGCACAAAATTTCACTTGTAGCCACTTACCCTGGGCTCTGGCAGAAGAAGGGCAGAATGGACAAAACACATGAGAGGAGTCTGGGGCTGGTGGCTCTGAGGAGACAGCTCGGGGAAGAGCTGCCAGGATCCTTGTGCTGAGTCATTCTTCATACTTCAAAAGCCATTTTTATCAGGCAGAGCACTGTACTCCAAGTGGCATCAGCCTGAGGGGAAGCAATAGCCCCATCTGCAGGAATTACTCTGCTCCACCCTGTGGAGCTTAAGCCCAGCACTGAGTACAGCTTGAGACTATATCACTAACTAAGTTTAATAACTTAGGTGGATCTCTGAGAGTGCTAACACTTTAGCTGAACATTCTTGGGTCCAGTGCTGGTAAAAAGCTAGCCTTGGTGTGCAGCCATGTTCTTTCTGCACACAAGCAGGCCCAGCAAAGGGAGCCATATGCTGTGGATCATTGATAGCTCTAAACAGGTTCCCCAGGGACAGTCACAAACAATGTCTGACAAGGCCTGCACTAGAGTCTTTGTAGATATATTTAATACATAGAAACAAACACAAAGAAGCAGCCAAAGTGGGAAGACAAAAAAACAAACCCCAGAGGAAAGATTAAGAGAATTCTCTAGAAGATGATCTAGATGAAATTGAGGCAAGCAATTTACCAGACACAGTTTAGAGTGATGATTATAAGGATACTCAACAGCATTAAAAAAGACATAGAAACCATAAAAAGACCAGTCAGAGATAAATAATGCAATATCTGAAATAAATAATACACTGGAAGGAATAAACAGAAGGTTAGATGAAGCAGAGGATTGAATCAGTGATTTGGAAGACAAGGTAGAACAAAACACCAAGCAGAGCAACAAAAAGAAAAAAAGAATTTTAAAAATGAGAGCAGTTAAAGAAACATTTTGGACAACACAAAGCATAACAACATCCACATCATGGGAATAACAGAAAAGGAGAAAAGATTGAGCAAGGAATCAAGAAACTATTTGAAGACATAATATGAAAACTTCCCTAATCTGGTGAAGGAAAAAGACAAACAAGTCCAGAAAGCTCAGAGAGTCCCATATATATTGAATCCAAAGGGGCCTACACCAAGACACATCATAATTAAAATGGAAAGGCTTAAAGTCAAGTAGAGAATGAAAGTCACAAGAGAAAAGCAGATAATTGCTTAAAAGGGAGCACCAACTAGGCGATCATCTGACTTCTTAGCAGAAACATTGGAGGATAGAAGGAGTGGCATGAAATATTCAAGGTAATGAAAAGCAAGGATGTAAAACCAAGGCTACATTACCTAGCAAGGCTATAATTTAAAATTAAAGAAGAAATATGGAGCTTTCAAGACAAGAAAAAACAGAAGGAAATTGTTAACACCAATCCGGTATTGCAACAGATGTTAAAGGGCCTTTAAGAAGAAGAAAAGACTTTTTAAAGACTTTAAGAAGAAAAAAAGAGCCCTAGCTCATGTGGATCAGTGTATTGACCACTGGTCTGTGAAGCAAAGGGTGACTGGTTTAATTCCCAGTCAGGGAATGCCTGGGTTGCAGGCCAGGTCCCCAGCAGTGGGTATGTGAGAGGCAACTACACATTAATGTTTCTCTTCCTCTCATTTGGCCTCCCTTCCCCTGTCTCTAAAAATAAATAAATAAAATATGTTTTAAAAATGAAGAAAAAGATTTTTTAAAAAACAAAGGAAAACAGTCTAACAATAAAATGGCAACAATATGTATTTATCAATAATCACCTTAAATGTAAATAATTTAAATATTCCAACCAAAAGATATAGGGTAGCTGAATGGATAAGAAAACAAAACCCATATATATCATGCCTCCAAGAGACCATCGTCAGATCAAAAGATACCCACAGACTAAAAGTAAAGAGATGGAAAAAGATATCTCATACAAGTAGAAAGAAAATAAAAGCTGGGGTAACAATACTTATACCTGAAAAATAGACTTTAAAGCCAAGTCCATAGTAAGAGACAAAGAAGGACACTACATAATGATGAAAGGAATAATCCAATAAGAGGGTATAACCCTACTAAACATTTATGTATCCAACATAGGAGCACCTAAACATGTGAAGCAAATCTTGATGGACATAAAGGGAGAGATAAACAGAAATACAGCCATAGTCAGAGATTTTAACACCCCATTGACTTCAATGCATAGATCTTCCAGACAGAAAATCAACAAGGAGACAGCAGCCTTAAATGACACAAATGGGTTTCCTTGATATCTTCAGAGCATTTCATCCCAAAGTAACAGAATACACATATTTTCAAGTGCACATGGAATTTTTTTTAGGATAGACCACATGTTAGGACACAAGGCAAGTCTCAATAAATTTAAGAAGACTGAAATCACGTCAAGCATCTTCTCTGACCACAATGGTATGGAACTCAAAATCAATCACAAGAACACTAAAAAACACACAAAGACATGGAAGCTAAATAACAAGTTATTAAACAATGAATGTGTCAACAATGATATCAAGGAAGAAATCAAAAGATATCTTAAAGACTTCAGATCAAGATGGTGGCAAAGGTAATGTGCATGCATGAACAATGAGCACTTTACTGTACTAGTCAGTGGGAGTGGTAGACACCGTTTAGCAAGCATGTGTACTGTGTGGCCATTGCATTCAAAATGACTGAGTAAAGCAAATAATCTGAAACAAATATTGCATTAAGTTTGAATATTCCTCCACAGAAAAATATTTGAATGATTCAGAAGGCCACAACTATGGCCAACTGGTGATTGGCAGCTTCATCATGACAACACGTCTGATCATTCATCAAGCCTCATGCAGAGTTTTTTTGCAAAACATCAAATCACTCAGGTGACTCAGCCCCCATACAGCCCAGATTTGGTGCCCTGTACTTCTGGCTTTTTGTAAAACCAAAATCACCTTTGAAAAGGAAAAGATTTCAGACCATCAGTGAGATTCAGGAAAATACAATGAGGCATCTGATGGTGATTGGGAGAACTGTGTGAAGGCCCAAGGGGCCTACTATGAAAGGGACTGAGTTGTTGTTGTCCTATACACTATGTTTATTGTATCCTGTATCTTCTTCAATAAATGTCTCTATGTTTCATATTACGTGGCTGGATACCCTCTGAACAAATTTTGTAGATTCTTAAAAATGATACAAAAGATCATTGCAACCAAGAGCTGGTTCTTCAAAAAGAAAAACAAGATTGAGAAACCTTAACCGGACCCATCAAGAAAAAGAGAGAGGACCCAATTAAATAAAATCAGAAATGAAAGAGGAGAAATTACAACTGATACCACAGAAATACAAAGGGTTATCAGAAATTACTATGAATAATTATATGCCAACACATTTGAAAACCTGGGTGAAATGGGCACATTTCTAGAAACATATAATCTTCCAAAACTGAATCAAGAAGAAGCAGAAAGCCTGAATAGATCGATAACAGCTAATGAAATTGAAGAAGTAATCAAAAAATTCCCAAACACAAAAGCCCTGGACTGGATAGCTTTCCCAGTGAATTTCACCAAGCATTCCAAGAAGAACTAACACCTCTCCTTCTCAAACTCTTTCAAAAAATTCAAGAGAAGGAAAGGCCCCCATGCCAATTTTATGGGGCCAGCATGATCCTAATTCCAATACCAGAAAAAGATGCTACAAAAAAAGAAAATTATAAGCCAATATCCCTGATTAACATTGATGCTTAAATCCCTAACAAATTACATGCAAACTGAGTACAGCAATGCATCAAAAAGTTCATACTCCACGATCAAATGGGATATATTCCAGGAATGAAAGACTGATGCAACATTCACAAATCAATAAATGTGATTCACCACATAAACAAAATGAAGGATAAAAACACATGATCATATCAAATGATGCAGAAACACATTTGATAAAATCCAACACCCATTTATGATAAAAACTCTCAGTGAAGTGGGAATAGAGAGAACATACCTAAACATAATAAAGGCCATATATTACAAACTCACTGCCAGCATCATACACAATGGGCAAAAAGTACAAGCATTCCCCTTAAGATTAGAAACAAGACAGGGATGTACACTTTCACCTCTCTTAATCAACATAGTACTGGAAGTCCTAGCCACAGCACTCAGACAAGAAGAAGAAATAAAAGGCATCCAAACTGCAAATTTGGAAGTAAAACTCTCTTTATTGTCAGATGACATGATGCAGAATATAAAGACCCCCAAACATTCCACCAAGAAGCTACTAGATCCAATAAATGAATTCAGCAAATTTTATAGCATGATATAAAATTAATATTCCAAAATTAGTTGCATTTTTATATGCCAATAACAAACTAATAGAAGTAAATTTAGAAAACAGGTGGTAATGGGAGGGAGGTAGGGAAGGGGGGTGGGAGGGCTTGATTGAGTGGGAGGTGGGGGGATGGGAGGACTTGAATGGGAGTAAGGGGGTGAAAACTGTACTTGAACATTCATTTAAATAATAAAAAAAAAGAAAAAAAGAAAACAGTCCCATTCACTTTTCTTTCATAAAGAATAAAGTACCTATGAATAAACCTAAACAAGGATGTAAAAGTCCTGTGCTCAGAAAATTGTAAGACATTGAAGAAAGAAATTGAAGAAGATACAAGTAAGTGGCAGCACAAACAGTATTCATGGATAAGATGAATTGACATCATTAAAATGTCTGTATTGTCCTAAGGAATCTATAGATTCCATGCAATTCCTGTCAAGATTCCAATGATGTACTTCACAGAAGTAGAACAAATATTTCAAAACTTTATATGGAACCAGAAAGGGCCCCAAATAGCAACAGCAATCCTGAGAAAAGAGAACAGTTGGAGGAATCACACTAACTAATATGAAACTAGAGTATAGGGCCATAATAGTTAAAACAGCATGGTACTGGCATAAAAATAGAGAAATATATCAAAGGAACAGAATAGAGAACCCAGAAATATACCCACAACTTTATGGTCAATTAATATTCAACAGAGGAAGAAAGCACATACAGTAGATTTGTTCAATAGCTTATTAATAATTTATTCAATTAATGGTGTTGGGAAAATTAGAGATACATGCAGAAAAATGAAACTAAACCACCTTGTTACACCACACAGCAGAATAAATTCAAAATGGGTTAAGCACTTAAATGTTGGACCCCAAACCATAAAAATCAGAGAGGAAACCATAGGCAGCAAAATCTCAGACATTGCCTATTGTAATATTTTATCAACTATATCACCCCAGGCAAGGGAAACAAAAGAGAAAAAATAACAAATGGAACTACATGAAGCTAAAAAGCTTTTGCACAGCAAAGGAAAACATCAACAAAGTAAAAAAAAAAAAACTCACAGAATGGGAGAACATATTTGCTGATACATCTTATTAGGGGTTAATATCCAAAATTTATAAAGAACTTATAAAACTCAACAGCAAAAAAAGTCCAGTTGAAAAATGAGCAAAGGACCTACATATATGCTTCTCTACAGAGGACATACAGATGGCCAACAGACATATTAAAGGATGCTCAATGTCACTAATCATCAGAGAAATGTGAATTAAAACCACAATGAGATATCACCACACACTAATCAAAATAGCTATCATCAATAAATCAACAAACAAGTGTTGGTGAGGATGTGGAGATAGGGGAAACCTTTTGCACTGTTGTTGGGAATGAAGATTTTTGCAGCCACTGTGGAAAGCAATGTGGA
>PVIA01018609.1:0-12354 GCA_004024845.1 Tonatia bakeri | reverse complement strand
AACCAACAGTGATGGCAAGGAAACCGGGACTCAAATCAATGATTTGGAGCAGAAGGAAGAAATAAACATTCAAGCAGAAAAGAATGAAGAAACAAGAATTCAAAAAAATGAGGAGAGGCTTAGGAACCTCCAGGACAATTTTAAACGTTCCAGCATCTGAATCATAGGAGTACCGGAAGGAGGAGAGGAAGAGCAAGAAATTGAAAACTTATTTGAAAAAATAATGAAGGAATCTTCCCTAATATGGCAAAGGAAACAGACTTGAGGAAGTCCAAGAAGCTCAGAAAGTCCCAAAGAAGTTGGACCCAAGGAAGCACACACCAAGACACATCATAATTAAGTTACCCAAGGCGAAAGATAAGGAGAGAATCTTAAAAGCAGCAAGAGAGAAGGAGACAGTTACCTACAAAGGATTTCCCATAAGAGTATCAGCTGACTTTTCAATAGAAACCTTGCAGGCAAGAAGGGGCTGGAAAGTATTTTAGAGTCATGAATGGCAAAGGCCTACATCCAAGATTACTCTATCCAGCAAAGCTACCATTTAGAATGGAAGGCAGATAAAGTGCTTCCCAGATAAGGTAAAGCTAAAGGAGTTCATTATCACCAAGCCCTTATTATATGAAATGTTAAAGAGACTCATGTAAGAAAAAGATAAAAAATATGAACAATAAAATGAGAACGCACAACTACCAACAACTGAACCTAAAAAAAACAAAACCAAAATGAACTAAACAAACAACTAGAACAGGAACAGATTCACAGAAATAGAGATCACATGGAAGGTTATCAGCAGGAAGGGGTAGGGGGGAGAATGGGGGAAAAGGTACAGGGAATAATAAACATAAATGGTAGGTACAAAATAGAGAGGGGGAGGTTAAGAATAATATGGGAAGCGGAGAAGCCGAAGAACTTGTATGTATGACCCACGGACATGAACTCAGGTGGCGGAATGCTTGTGGGAAGTGGGGTACAGGGCAGAGAGAAATAAAGGAAAGAAAAAGATTGTGGCAACTGTAAGAGCATAACCAATAAAATATATTTAAAAATATTTTATTCTTTTTTAGAGAGGAAGGGAGGGAGGAAGGGAGAGAAACATCGATAAGTTGCTTCTAGTAACTGCCAGGATCTGGACCAAACCAGCAACCCAGGCATGCGTCCTGACCCTTCAGGATCCAACAGGTAACCTTTCCCTTTGCACAACCCGCTCAATGAACTTAGCCAAACTGGCCAAGGCTAGTGCCAGGCCCTCTTTAATAGAGTAGTCAATACTTCTGTGCATTCATTCATATACTCACTCAACAAATATTTATTGGGAGGCTTCCATGTGCCAGTTCTTACCGAAGACAGCCGTTACAGACATTTCATTAGACCTCACTTAAAACCGAGTCACCAGATTTGGTGCGCTGGATGAGGGAAGATATACGGTCCCGCCAGCAGAGGGCGCGCCCCCACCCCTGCGCCGCCTGCGGGGCCCACCGAGGTTTCCAGGCTCCCACGCTCGCTCTCGAGCGCGCCCCCGCCCGCTGTATCACGTGACGCAGCCGTGGAACCTGAGCTGCCGGGTCTAAGCCCAGCTAAATTCGTTGCCGGTGGCCGCTGCGGGTGCAACCACAAAGGCTAATCCGAAGGAGTGGGGAAGCTCGTAGAGTCGATGCTTCCACTTCTAATTCAGGTCGGCTCCCGTTACCCTCTCACCATTCGCCGTAGCCAGCTCCCCGAGCGCTTGCATGAGTTCTTCCGTGTGGGGCAGCTACGGTGACCATGTAGGGGGAAAGAGAGAAAGCTCCAGGCACCTGGGACGAAGTCAGCGCTGTTGCCACGCCGCCCGCCTCCCACCACACCCCCGGTGCGGCCGGTGCGCCCGTCGGACCTGGTGGGAACTGCGGCCTCCAGTTGTGGCCTGGTCTCCGGCGCCACGAAATCTCGCGCCGTCTCGCGAGATTCTAAGTTGAAGGAACATGGCGACGTCTAATCTGTTAAAGGTAAAACCCTCAGTCCAGCTTGGTTTTTAGTCCGTGACCGCTGGGTTCAGCTCTTCGGTAAAGACTCGGTTCAGGTTCTGGAGGGCAATGTGGGAGTTGTCCCCCGGAAGGGAAACCAGGGAGGCTGCCGCTGAGGACCAGAACGCGGGTGTCTGGCCTTGGGGTCGAGAGGTCCTGGCTGTCCCTCCCGCGGATTGACCGATGTTAGGAGGGCCCGGCTGCGGTCCCGCGGGGAGCGAAGCTTGCGGGGGACCAGTTCTGACCTCCGGCGGGAGAGGAAAGGCGGCGAATGTGCCCTGACCGGTTAAGCAGTTGCTACTCTGAGGGTCTCAGTTTTTTCCGAGACGAGAACCTAAAACGCATACAAGGAAAATCCCAGAAAATGCTGCCCAACATGGGTTTCATGACTGTCCCCTCCTCCCCAATTTCTGTTCTCATTCTCTCTGCACGGAATTCCATGCCAGACAGCAGCGCTTTGCACCCCACTCCCCGTTCTGCACGCTGTACTTTCCCTTCTGTTCTCCCATTCTTCAGTTCCTATTTCACCCCCCTTTTCTTTCCTCGGGACACGGCTCATCATCTCCATTACAGCACGCCACCAGTTGAGTGCTGAGGAAGTGCTACTCCAATTTTAGGGTTTGGGAAAGTTACCGTATCCCAGAAAACGGTTTAAAGTTAGTTTTATAGATTTGGCATAGCAAGGGAGAGCTGGGCCCAGAGGGCCAGGTTCTCTATCAGTTAAAATGTTGAGAATGAGGAAGAGGGAGCACTGCTTTGCTTATTCTGTGCTTGTGTTTATAGTAGGGACGTTTTGCCTTAAAAGTATTTGCTGAAATGGGAGTCTGATTAGCTCAAGGAACATAAATACAACGGATGAAGTGCTCCTAGCTCACACCATCATCATTTATGCCTCTAGGCAGTGTGGATGGATAATAGAAAATAATTGAATAGAAAACATGTTAAAATACACTAAAACCTCTCTCGTGTCTTCTGTAAACTACTTTACATTAACTGCCTGATAGATAGGACTGTCTTAGAATGTAGACCTATTTTTACTAACTTAAGGGGCAATATATCTTCTTTTAAAGGGGGGGAGCCTAGAACAAGACTGAATTTTGGTTGGTTAGAAGCTGTATGACTTCGGGCACGTTTCTGAACCTCTCTGCCTGTTTCCCGTCAATAAAGTGAAATTATCAATAGTGTCTGTATCATAGGAGCATTGTGAAGGTTGAGTTAATGAGTGTAAAATGCTTGAAACAGTGACCAGTACTTAATTCTTGAACAATACACATAAATTACTAGAATTACTACTCTTGCTGTTTCTCTAGGAAAAATAATTCACAGAAATTGAGTAACCTGTCCTACTCTACTTTTCTTTTATAACAGTATAACAAAGTTCTAATATATCACTTTAGAAAGAAAATTTGTTTGACTTCTATAGACTACTATTAATGCATCCACATGTAACTTAAGCAATAGCTTGTTATTAATTGAAATGTGTTTAAGAAATAATTGGGTTCCTAAATCTTTGTGAATTTTTTACTTGATTACCTGCATATACAACAACATACCTTCTTTTCCCCTAAAAAATTATCTCTCAGAAAAGAGTAAGTCACTTTATTTTACCCCATACAAAGTCTGGCAAAGGATTGACTGGAGGAGGAGTAAGTCTGAAACTACTTCAGTCAACACTAGTAAGTGCTTACCTTGTAGAAACTGTGAATCTACATCTACAGCACACATCTAAAGAATGAAAAAATTGCCTGAATGTATAGAAAACGAGCAGTTAGTATTCAGGTTAAAAAGATAACAAGGATTCAAAAAATCTGTAACCCAAACAACTTTTGTAAATAAAAGGAAGCAAACAATGCTTTAAAAAACTGGTAAATGATTCAGTCATTCTAGTGAACATGAAAACATACCAAAGATACACTGGGAAAATGTCAATAAAATTGTTTTATGAAATGTTGAAAGGGGGAAATGAACTTCTAAATATTCTTTTATATAGTATGTGATTTTAAATATGTATAACTAATGTAATATAATGGACATTATAGAGAGACATTTTATCCTTTTTATCTGTATCACCAAAAGTTTACATATTTAAATTGGCCAGAAATTTTTTTTCCTCTCTCTGTTTGGGGAGGGGAGATTTCCTTATATTCATACATTTAGGAGTAGCTAATTAAAAAGTGGGAAGTTTGTCTTCCTTGGAGAAAGGCAGTGTGATCCTGTTGGGATAGAGCCATTATCATGATTTATAGGATCATTTAAATTCAAAGCTAGTGGTACCTTGAATAGAGACAGGGCTGGCTAGGGTGTGGCCAGATTAGCCTCATTTCCTTTTTTTTTTTTGGAAAGAATTAATAGAGTGGTTCATTAGAAAAATGCTTTAGATTTTGCCAGAGCAATTTGACAGAATTATCACGTTCTGTGGTCAAAATAGAGAGATGTAGGCTATATGTGAATATAGTTAGAATTTGATTCATTATCAGTTAAACAACTCTGATTATCATCAGTCTTGAAGGACGCCTTTTTAGTGTCCTGCTGAAAGAAAATGTCCACTTCCTGTTTTGGGTTAAGTTTATTGAATTTGTGGATGATTCAAAGGAGAGTAGTTAGTGTTATAAAAGATAAGATTCAAAACTTTGATATGAAACTTGTAAGTCAGAACTCAATGCAATAAAAACCACCTACTTCTTTAAATATTGAGATTTGATTGTAATACAGTTATATTCTCTGTTTAAAGCAAGTAGACTATTGCTGGATTTTGGATATATTTTGGATAAGACAAAGATTTGTGTTGTTCATGTTGATGTACAATTACTAGTTGCCTGGAGAGTTTATAACTTTTTAATGTTACTACTCTAACTTTTTGTTTTAACGTTTTATCCTGTTCCTTTACTTTTGCAGTTATCATCTAGGTCTTCAGTGCTCATTTTCTTTATTTCCAATTGAGTGTCCTTTTGCAAATAGCAGTTGCTCACATCTTATTTTGCTGAGCGTCGCCCTATTTAATTCTTTATTCCTTACTTTATCCAATTATTGGAGTGCCCTTAATTTCCTTGGTCAAGTACCACAAAATTTTCTAGTTTCCCCTATGTTCTCCTCTTTTTCAAGGTACCTTCTGAATTGCCTCCTTCCACTTTTTCTGCCTCCATTTCACCCCTCAGGACTTGGAGCATGTTTCCTGCTATTTTGTTTCAGTTTCCTTTATTCTGTGGGGATAAAAAAGTTCATATAACTCCTCATAGAAACTTAACCTGTGCTCTGCTTTGGCTTCAAATTTTTGCCATTTTGTCTCTTTCCATTCACTATCACAGTTCTTACAAAAGCAGCCCCCACTTGCTGCCTTTCTAATTCTTCACCTTTTGCCTTAACTTACTGTGAGTTGGCTCTGTCCCTGCCCTCACACAATTACATTGAAACTCTTAGTCTTAAGAGCTTTAGTAACCTCCTGTTTGTCAAGTAAGATCCTTCTCATACATTCATCCTCTCTTCTTTTATTGTTGGTTACTACCCCTGCTTCCCTTCTGGTTTTTATGACATTCTCTCCTCGGTCTTCTGTCTCTCAGGTAATTTGTGTTTTTCATTGACCTCCTTCCTCTTTTCTCTTTTCCTCTCCAATATAATTACTTCTCAGGATTTAGTTTTTAGCTTTTGTACTCCCCCCACCCCCTGCCCAGGATGGTTTCTCAATGTTTTTTAAAGATTCTATTTACTTATTTTTAGAGAGAGGGGAAGGAGAGAGAGAAAGAGAAACATGAATTTGTGGTTGCCTTTCATGTGCCCCCTACTGGGGACCTGGCCTGCTACTCAGTCATGTGCCCTGACTGGGAATTGAACCAGTGACCCTTTGGTTTGGAGGTCCGTGCTCAATCCCCAGAGCTGCACCAGCCAGAGCTCTCCAAGAGTTTTAACTCCCATGATTTCACTATTTTTATCTCTTAATCCTGATCCGAGCTGTAAACCAAAACAGTACTAACCATATCACTTTCCTGCTTAGATACCTTTGATAGTTCAGATTCTTTGAAGTTCTTCCAGCTGGGGCTTCTCCCTAGTGACACATTCATATTCGTATTTCCTCCTGCCCTGTCTCCTCTCACTCCTTCTCTCCCCTCTCCCCCTCTCCCCCTCTTCCTCTTCCTCTCTTTTCCTGGCTGGTTACTTTTTGGGTCACTAGCAAAGTAGAGTCTTCCAAGATTCTTTATCTTTGCTGTTTCTTCTGTCAGGAATGGCCCCTCCCTTTGATGTTTTCCTGTTAAAATCTTACTTACTCATTAACACTCAGCCCAGATATCCCTTTCTTTTCAGTGCTCTCATTTGGAATTAATTGTTGCCTGCTTTGCACAACCACAGCACTGCCATCAGTTTGTTCTAGCACTTACAATATGCCTTGTGTGTAATTTACAGAATCTGTTCCCATATCTCTGTTTCTGGATTGTAAGCCCCATTAGTGCTGGGACTTCATGAGTCTTTTGATGCCTTAACCATCTAGTGCAAAGGAGTGATTCAGAGTTGTGTAGAATTTATTCATTTTTAAAATAATTTTGTTAGACACATGTATAAGGCATCATGAAGGATACAAAGTTTGGGAAATTACCATATGCTAAAGATGAAAAAGTACTAATGATTTGCTTTAAGACAAGAACTTCAAGAGTGTTACCACATGCTGTATGGTCCCTCACAGACTGAGATCATTTCTGGTGGGATGATGAAGGAAAGTTTTATGGAGAAAGCATTAGATCTGGATTTCGAAGAATGTTCAGGCTTTGTGTAAGTGGTGGTTAGCAGAAAATTTGGCAGGAAGGGAGACTAGATCATTGTGGCTGCAGTGTAGCAGGAATGCATGCTGTGTCTATGTGAGGGGTTCTTCGTGAAGTCTGCAGCATATTCCCAGAATATGGGAAACAGTGGGAGACAGGAATACAAAGGAAAGTCAGATTAGATTGTGAAAGATCTTCAACGCTAGACAAGGGAATTTGAAATAAAGTTCCATAGATAATGAGGAATATTTGAAAGAATATGTGAGCATATATATTATTAAGCCCTCAATCTCTTCTTGGCTTTTTATACATAAATCATGTTACTCATCATTACTTCTATTTTGTGTGTATTCAAAATACGATTTGTGGGGTGGCCATGTATAAGGGGCATTTGTGCTAATAAAACCATGTTTCTTAAAACCAAACAGGAGTCTTTAAGTCTCTGGAAAATAAATTTATTCAGTAAGTATTTAGCATTTTCTAATTCCAACTGGGTAATGGTGATCTAGGCAGACAAATTCTTGCCCTTAATGTAACTTACATTTTTGTAGGGGAGACAGGCAATAAACATATAAGCAAATAAATATATACTGTGATGTCAGGTTTTGATAAATGCTATGAAGAAAAATAATCATGGTGAAGGATAGAGAGTGATAGGTGTTATTTTTGTTAGGATGATTAGGGAAGGTTTCTAAGGACATGATATTTGAGGCGAGACTTGAATGAAACAGGGAACAAGTCATGTATTGGGCTGGCCAAAAAGCCCATTTAGTTTTTTTCATAAAAGACATTTCTCATTTTCACCAATAACTTTTATTGGTTTTGAAGTTTTGAGTATGTTGAGTATCTTCCACATGGTATATATAATGTTGACTGTTCTCAATTTGATTGCTATCAACTTCAACTGGTCTACCTGACCATAAAGCATGGTCCAGTGAGAACTCTCTATACTTGGAAAACTTGGAAAATCACTGTTGACACATTTGATCAGTCACAGCACTTTCCCCATACACTGCACACACCGTTTGTGTGTTTCAGTTGTGTGCTCACCTCTCTGGAAACAGTGAAGCATCATACGCTGAAAGTGCTGCTTATTTTCTTCCATCTTCAATATTAAAATGGCTACACAAAAGTTCACCAATTTTTAACAAATTTTTTTAAGAAGATTTATTTTATTTCTTAGAGGGGAAGGGAGGGAGAAAGAGAGGGAGAGAAACAACAATGTGTGGTTGCCTCTCATGCGCCCCCTACTGGCGACCTGGCCTGCAACCCAGGCATGTGCCCTGACTGGGAATCAAACCGGCAACACTTTGGTTCACAGGCTGGTGCTCAATCCACTGAGCTACACCAGCCAGGGCAAAAATTCACGAATTTTGTATGTTTTTTAAATGTACACTGATATGACAGCTATCAAGTACCATCTAATAAAATTGTTTCAAATGAAGTTAAATACTACAGGACTACTAGTAGTTAAGTACACAACCAGGAGTCTAGTAGTTAAGGACTACTAGAGCTAGCTTATGGAAAAAACAACTTTTTGGCCAACCCCATAGTTACCATAATCTGGAGGTAATATGTGTTAATTAAAGCTACTAATAGGAAGTTACAATTCAAGATAAACTTCGAGGGATCAACCATCAGTGAATTATCAGAGGAGAATTTCAGACTGCAAGAGGGTATCAAGAGGACACTAGGCTTCTATCTGTTGGACAGAGAAGAAGGGTGGAGAAAAGGGTGGAGACAAAGCCAGATCTCTCTTATTAATTGTTTTTGCTAGGGTCCTGGTGATCCTAGTTGTGTCACAGAAAGTCATCTGCCTCTTGCTTCAGTGTAGTAGGTAGAATAAATTGGTGCCAGATAGGCTCTATAAACAAATTAACAAGTTACAGCCCTGGTTAAAACATAATACATGGAGTACATAAAGGTAATATGAAGGATGCTTGACCTCTATAACAGGGGTTTGTTCATTCCACTAATATGCGAGAATCTACTCTGTCACATACTATTCTTTTTTTTAATATATTTTATTGATTATGCTATTACAATTGTCCCATTTCCCCCCTTCATTCCCCTCTACCCTGCACACCCTCTCCTACCCACATTCCCCCCCTTTAGTTCATGTCCATGTGTCATAAGTTCTTTAGCTTCTATATTTCCCATACTATTTTTGCTTCCCCCTGTCTATTTTCTACCTACCATCTATGCTACTTATTTGCCGTACCTTTTCCCCCTCTCTCCTCCTCCCACTCCCCTGTTGCTAACCTTCCATGTGACCTCCATTTCTGTGGTTCTGTTCCTGTTCTAGGTGTCTGCTTAGTTTCTTTTTGTTTTTGTTTTAGGTGTGGATGTTAATAATTGTAAGTTTGCTGCTGTTTTACTGTACAGGTTTTTTAATCTTCTTTTTCTTAGATAAGTCCCTTTAACATTTCATAAAATAAGGGCTTGGTGATGATGAACTCCTTTAACTTGACCTTATCTGAGAAGCACTTATCTGCCCTTCCATTCTTAAATGAAAGCTTTGCTGGATAGAGCAATCTGGGATGTAGGTCCTTGCCTTTCATGATTTGGAATACTTCTTTCCAGCCCCTTCTTGCCTTCAAGGTCCCTTTTGAGAAATCAGCTGACATTCTGATGGGAACTCCTTTGTAGGTAACTGTCTCCTTGTCTCTTGCTGCTTCTAGGATTCTCTCCTTCATTTTTACCTTGGCTAATGGAATTATGATGTGCCTTGGTGTGTTCCTCCTTGGGTCCAATTTCTTTGGGACTCTCTGAGCTTCCTGGACTTCCTGGAAGTCTATTTCCTTTGCCAGATTGGGGAAGTTCTCCTTTATTATCTGTTTAAATAACTTTTCCACTTGTTTTTCCTCTTCCCCTTCTGGTACCCCTATAATTCGGATGTTGGATCGTTTAAAGATGTCCTGGAGGTTCCTAAGATTCTCCTCATTTTTTTGAATTCTTGTTTCTTCATTGTTTTCTGTTTGGTTGTTCCTTTCTTCCTTCTGGTCCACTCCATTGATTTTGAGTCCCAGTTTTCTTCCCCTCACTATTGGTTCCTTGTGCGTTTTCCTTCATTTCTCTTACCATAGCCAGCATTTGTTCATGTAATTTATTACCAAAGTCTACCAATTCTGTGAGCATCCTGATCACCAGTGCTTTGAACTATGCATCTGATAGGTCGGCTATCTCTTGGTTGGTCACTTAAAAAAATTGGCTTTGAGGCTTTTAATTCTGTTTGAGCCATCGTTTTTATTTTTTATTTTCCTTTGGTCTGGTTGCGGCTGTTTCGTAAGGGCGGCAGAGCCTCAGGTGTTCACGGGGCGGGGCGCCCCAGTCGCTGGGTTGTGACGTTGTACGTGGGGCGGGGTCTGAGAGGGAACAATGGCGCCTGCTCCGCTCTCGGTAGGAGTCCCGTCCCCTCCACTGCCTCCCACAAGCAAACTGGGCCCTTCCAGTGCTGGCTCCCGGGCGGGTGGGCTGGTGCACTTTCTCGGACTCTGTGGGTTTCCCCGAGAAGTCTCCTGTGAGGCTGAGAGAATCTCCCAGCCTCAGCTCCCAGTCCATGCTCTTAGACTTTGTTTCCCTGCGGCGCTGGGTCCTTGGGCCGCGTGGTCCGTATGGCTGCCCGTTTTTGCTTAGTTTGTCTGTGCGCGAACGTGTGGCTGCGGACAGCCAGCCGCCTTGCGTCCGTAACTGGGTCTGCTCGTTGCCTCCCGCGCCCAGGGTCCGCCACTGGTCAGTCAGCTGCCTTCTGTGCCCTGCAGGCCCTCGGCTGCCAGCCAGCGCTTCTTCTAGCCAGGACCCCTCTCGGCAGGCCTCCGACTCCACCCCTCCTTACCGGTCTGGATGTACTGTAGTCTGACTTCCATTCAGTTCATTTCTCTCTGTTCTGGTTGTTTTTTTGTTTCTCAATTTTTGTTGTCCTTAGTTTTGGTTGTGCGAGGAGGCACAGTGTGACTGCCTATGCCTCCATCTTGGCCAGAAGTCACAAATCTTAAAACGACTAAACTCCTTGGCCGATTGTGAAACTGGTAAAAATACTATGGGTGTCAAAAAATACAAATGATAGAAAATAATTGCTATTTATTGTGTACATGTTACTATTTCTAGTCTTGCCCTGAGCTTGTCCTTTCACCGTAATTATTCTTGGGTTTTTGTCATCACGAAAAAGATATAGCAAGATGATATGCAGTGATGATAACTACCTTTTTTATTTTCTCCTAAATGCAACATTTGACATAATGTAGTAATATTGCTTCTACTTTCTGATGGGGTAAGTTTTGTTCTGTATGTTATATATGGATTTTTGGACATTTTCAGGCAAACTAATAAATCATTACTTGTGTTTTTGTTTCAAAGTAAGTTATTCATTTAAAAATGATTCTATTATTTTTAAAACATTTTGCAAGCCAGTGGACTTTTCTGTTTTCGTTTACTTTTATGTGTTTATTTAAGCATTTCTTTTTTTTTTTACATGGTACCAAATTTTCCGCATAAGCAATTACATGTCTCCTTTTTCTTGAGATTAAATAATATGAGATTGTTGTAGATTAACTCATTGTTTGAAAAAGCACTCTTGAATTTCAATGGGAGGTGTAATTTTTTTAAGTAATAATATATTCCAGGAAGATCAATATAGCATCTTTCATTACTGGCCTATAACACCTCCCCACACTCCTTTATACATTATAAAACCTCTCCAAACACATTATAAAACAGTTAAACTTTTTCTATAATTGACTTTCTTCCAAATGCATGGGTTTTTTATTTTGTTTGTTTTTGTTTATTCTTTTAAACAACCATGACTACAGGTAAGAGGTTGTGGGACTTTTTGTTAATCTGTTTTAGAACGAATTCTTTCATTAAGGAATACTTTAATGAGAGTATTTAGATAAAGCTGAATATATTTTATTTGGGCCTGGGCAACCAACAGCTGTATGAAGACATTCTGAGTTTTTAATACTGATTAGAGCAGGGAAAGGGAGCTGAGCCTTTGCTCACTTGTTTTTCTTTCCTCTTTTTTTTTATACAGTTTTCATCCGCTCTCCTAATTGTTTCTGAGAAACTTGAAACCGATTCCCCTCCCGCCACCCCTTAGCCCTGTGAGGGAGACTTTAAGTGATAAGTAATTTAGTAGAAAATAAACTTTTATTTAAGAGAATGAGAAAGGGAGAACACAGGGAAAAAGAAATGAAGGCAAAGAGTTATAACTACTTTTATCTGACAATACATCTAAAACTGAACTCATCTCTTCTCCTAAACCACTGGTGGCAAACACAAGGCCCAAGGGCTGAATCCGGCTCTCCACCATGTTTTATCTGGCTCGGCACCTTGTTTCTACCCAGCAGCAGTGCCGAGCTCTCACTTAACTGTTAAGGAGTAGTTACATTTATACAGTCCTAAAATTACATTCAGCCCTTTGAAGGCAACTGGGAGGCTGATGTGACCCCCTGTGAAAATGAATTTGATACCCCTGTAACCATCCGACTGAAATGCATTCATCCCCAGCATTTCTTCTATGGTCAGTGACTCCACCAGCCATTCACTCAAGTCAGAAACTGAGAGCCCTGTTGTATTATCAAATAGGCAGAAGAAGCACTTGTTTAGGA
>PVIA01018608.1:0-12352 GCA_004024845.1 Tonatia bakeri | reverse complement strand
TTTGTTTTTCTTACGTGAAACTGTTCATTAAACACTAACTCTCTGTTCCCCCTTTTCCCTATCACCTGGAAACCACATTCAACTTTCTGTCTCTGATTTTGATTTCCATAGATATCTCATAAGTGGAAGTATAAATATTTGTCTTTTGGAGACTGTCTTATTTTATTTAGCATAATGACTTTGAGGTTAATCCATCTTGTAGCCTGTCACAATTTCCTGTTTTTAAGGCTAAATAATATTCAACTGTGCATACATTACCTGTTGCATTCATCATACATTATCCATTCATCAATGGACACTGGTGTTCCTTTGGTTATTGTGGATCATGCTGCCATGAGTACGGGTGCACTGATATCTGTCCGGGTACTGCTTTGAAATGTTCTGGGTATGTACCCTGAAGTGGGAACGATGGATCATAAGTGAAATCTCTTTGCAATTTTGAGGACTCTCCATACTTTATTCCTTTATATAGCAGAATAGAAATTCAATTTATGGATTTACCCATGTGTTGACCTGTTAATGGACATTTGAATATTTTCTACTTTCTGGTTATTGTGACCAGTGCTGCTATGAATATTATGGATAAGTTTATTTTAACATGAGTTTTCAGTTTCTCAGGGTATATACATATTTAGAAGCAGAGTTGTTGAACCCTACTATAATTTTTTGAGAAAATGCCAAACTATTATACACACAGGCTGCACCATTTTACATTTGCACAAACAATGCTGAAGGGTTCCAATTTCTTTGTATCATTGTCAACACTTAGTTATTTCTATTTTTTTATTATCATTATATTGTGTGGAGGGGTGTTGTGTCCTGACTTTAATTTGCATTTACATCATGACTAATGACACTGGACATCTTTTCTTGTGCTTGTTTACCATTTGTGTCTTCTCTGGAGAGAGGATTATTCAAGTTCATTTAAAAATTTAGTTGTTCATCTTTTGTTGATGAGTTGTGAAAGTTCTTTTTATGTTCTGGAAATAGAGTTATTGGAGATAAAATGTGCAACTATTTTCTTCCATTCTGCGGGCTGTATTTTTCCTCTTTGTTCAGCTTCTTTTGATGCACAGAAGTTCTCAATGTTGAGAAAACCTTTTTTTTTCATTGCTTATGCTTTGGTGTCATGAAGAAACCATTGCTAAATCCTAGGTCATGAAGGTCTTTTTAGAGTTTATGCTTTTACCTCCTACATTTAAGCCTTTAATCTATTCAAGTTAATTATTGAAAGTGATGTGAGGAAAAAGTCCAATTTGAACTTCAGGTGGATAGTCAGTCACTTAGCACCATTTATTGAAAAGATCTTTCTTTGCTTCATTCATTGTTGTCAGCACTTGTCAAACATCAGATGACTGATGGCTTGGGTGATCTCTGTGTCCTCAACTCAGTTCCGGTTATCTACATGTATAGTCATGGGTTGCACCTTCAAAACTATAGTCATGTTTCAGTCAATGACAGACCATATGGTACCATCAAGATCAATTTATGAGTCAGTCTAGAGTTCTCTCTGATATCTACAATTAGTTTGAAAACTTTTGCAGATTCCAATTTGCTGTGATAAAGAGTTTGACCAAATTAACTCTCCTTCCTGCCATTGATTGATGAATTGAAACCCAAACCCTTTGTTGCCTGAGTAATACTGTTCTCTTCTTTGAAGATCTTACACCTGTTCTCCTTCCCAAGTTTCAACTGGAAGACCAATTACTCCCATAATTCAGGTCATTGCTGTTGTTCATACTGTATCACCACATTTGTTTATTTAGTTATCCAAAATGGTAATATTGTCCTGTATTCCCAATAAATGATAAAAGCAGACTCAAAGTCCAAATGGCAGGGGGCTGCTTGCTGCCCCTTTTATTGATTATGGCACAATCAAGCTACTTTTGACCAGAATGCTACTGGTTTGAGAAGTTCATCATAAGGACCCTTTAGCTGTACAATGCAAAGCAAATACCCATACGTTGTCACACGGTTGGGGGTGAGAAACAAAAAAAAAAATTCATTTTCTGGCTCTGAGACCCCAGGGTTTAAATTCTGTTTGAAGGTGAAGTTCCAGACATTTACCAGTTACTCATTTATTTGAATCATTATTGTTTTCAGGGAAGTTTCCAGATAGAAAGATGGACAGAGATTATTTCTCCTTGAAGACTAAAGTTACGAACCACTCTGGCCGGCTGGTGGGAAAGGACAACAGAAGTCCCACAAATAGTACTCAAAATAAGGAAGGGATGAGATAGCTAGACTCAACATCAAAACCCACATTGTTGCAAAAAGGTGAAGGGTGTGTGGCTGATGCTGATACTCTCACTGAGGCAGTCATACTGACACCATAAAGAGACCATATAATTCAGAGCCCAAACCAAGAGCCATTTAGAGTGGTAGGGTGAGAGAAGATGACTGTTGATAATTACACCTGGACGGAGGCATAAACTGAGACTGTTCTGGGAAAACTGGGGTAGAAACCCCAGGAACGTGGGGCAGATTGGTGTGCCCCTGTTGCTATAGCACTTCCTGTGGGGCCCATACCCTTGGACCAGTGTACGGACGTCCTGGCCTCAGAGCAACACCCTGCGGTAGCGAAACTCCTGAGGATCAGGGCCCTTTAGTTTGCTGTGGGGAATCCAAAGTGCTATGTGAACTTGAGTAAGCCCTTGAGGGAAACTGGGACTTACAGTTGAGCCCGGAGTGAAAAGTACGCGTCTTATGATGAGTAGTCAACAGACACGGGGCCGTTCTATTAGCATGAAGCCAAATCTGTCACAAATATGGACGTGTCAGTGTTGGAAGTGACGACTGACCATGTGCAGTGAGTTACGTTAATGATATAGTTACATATTATAATGCAATTAATTAATAACTGTATTACTTCCTAAGATATGCACTGGTTTTCTGGTAGTTAAGTTGTTTCTAAACAATCCAAAGCTTTCTGTTTCACGTGTGGACCTGATGGGTCAGTGCCTTATTAAGCTTTACATTTTTTCTGACAGCCTAGAGAGATAAGAAGCTTCAAAGTTATGTGAACATAAATTAATATTATGTAGTACTGGGCATTCATTAAAATGTGGAAGGAGAAAATGGTGAAGACATTTCTAAATGTGGTATTTATTATTTTAATCCTTTTTGTTGACTGGATATTATTGTAGAAAATATAGGCATGTGAACATATTTCGCATTTTTAGATGGGAAATAAATGGAATGACAAATTAGAAATAAAAATAAAGCCATAAACTATTTAAAAAGATTTTTTGAAATGGTCAATTGATTAGACTTACTTAATTAAGTTTAATGGCCATTCCTTTCTTACTCAAAGTCAGGAAGAATACCAACATTCTAGGAAGAGGAACAAACTTTTTCTTTTATCAAAAGTCCTCAGACCTGGGAGTTGGTAGAGAGAGTCAAGAGCTGCTGACCAGTGTGGAAGGATTGCTTACCATCCAAAGCGGTGAGCAACAGGAAGACTCTGGGAGAGGAAATTGGATGCTGCCTGTCCTTTGGGGCTTTCTCTGCCCCTGTTTCTGTGAACTGGCTAATTAAATAAGGATTTATTCCCCCAGATGGTAAAAGGTTTCCTGAAAGCTGCAAAGAAGGGATGGGGTAGGAAGGTGATGGATCAAAGTTACATTAATTGTACAAGTAGGTATAAGACACTGACTATTAATTGGTTACCCTTCTTTAAAAAAAAAGTAAGTGGAAAAATGTAACATAATTAGGAACTGGTTATAATAGAATAAAACTCTACTAGATTTAATCATATACCTTGCTGTGTAGAGATTCGTTTAATTGGAAATTGGTGGTGTCTGGTTCAGGATTGTCTTCCTTCTTTCTTAGGACTTTTCTTCTGTCCTGTATTCTGTTCTTTAGGAGAAGTAATGTAGATGTGTTTCCTCAGTTCACTACTGTTCTCTGGTGCTCAGTGAAAGCGCTTGTCTTTCATCCTTTGAGTCCCCTTTCTCCCACTTGTTTTGTGGATGATGTTAAATCAACAGTTGCAACAAGATAGAAGAGTTTTTAGAGTAGGGATTCGAGGGTCCTATATATGAGCCTTGTCCTGCTGCAGCCCCCTGTGCACCTGCTCCCCTTGCCCACCACACCACCCCACTCACCGCCCACAGGGCACAGGCAGTGATGCCCCAAGGGAAGCCGGTTCATGGAAGACAACGCCAGTCCCTCAGTGAGACCCTACATCTAGGGTTTCCTTTTGGGTAACAAATTCAGTTTCTCTGCTTGACATAGATGTTCGTACAGCCTTTCTGGGGGGCGGGATGGGGTTGTGTGCCAATTTTTTAAGTTGCATCTTTCAAGAAATCTGTCTATTGCCCGAAATTATTTATAGCATTCTCTTCTTTTAATGTGTACAGTCTGTGTGGGCAAATCCTATACATTAAATATTCACTACTGATGTTGTGATATATGTTCTCTCTCCTTTTCTCGTGAAAATCTTGATTGGGGATTATCAGTTGATTTTCCTCAAAGAGCAGATTTGTACTTGGTTAATTTTCTCTATTTTCCTCTTTTCAATATAATTGATTGCTGCTCATAGCTTTACTAATACCGTATTTTGCTGTGTATAATGTGCACCCACGTTTTTGGTCCAAACTTTCAGGGGAAAAAAGATCTTTCATTTAAATTTTTAATTCAATGTTTTATTATATGTAAAACAGATTATCATATTCCAGGGTGTTATTTTACATACAGACATTGTTATTTCTCTCTAGAGTTATACTTTTAATGCATAAGTATAAGCAAAAGACTTAAAACATTTATATAGATGTGGAATTAGTGCTACCCATGTACAATGCACATCCTTATTTTTCCCTCAAAAATTTTGGCAAAAAGTATGCATTATACACAGCAAAATAAAGTGATTTTCTTCCACTTTTGTTCTTGCTTTTCTAATTTCCTCAGATGGCATTGTAGATCTTTTTTCTAATTTATGCATAAAAAGTTTCCACTTACCAGTCTTCTAGTTGCATCCTACAAATAGTGATATGTTTATTATAATTTTCATATCAGTTCAATATATTTTGTGAATTTTCATGTAATTGGTCACTGATCCTTGAATTATTTTAAAAAGTATAGTTTCATTCCCAGATAAATATGGTTTAACTCAATATTTATTGTTATGTAGTTCTAATTTCACTCTATTGATGTGAGAAAATAAACTCTGCATAACTCAGTTTCTTTAAAGTTAATAACTTATTTATGTCCAGATTATGGTTTATCTCAGTGAACTATCATGCATACTTGAGGAGAATGTTCATTCTTCAGTTGTTAGATGGAGTGCTCTATAAATATAATTAAAATTGTTCTTAGTGCTATTGAGATCTTCTATGTCCCTATTTATTTGTTCTAGTTGTTCTATCAGTTGCTCAGAGTTGTTAAAATCTTCACCTATTATTTAAAATTATCTGTAATTCTCTCAATTTGATTTATGCACTTTGAGTCTATAATTAAGCACAGTAATTTCTTTCTGAACACTGCTCTTGTTTTTTTTATTTTTTTAATTATATTTTATTGATTGTGCTATTACAGTTGTCCTGATTTTCCCCCTCTACCCCTCTCCACCCAGTACCCCCTACTCCCTCAGGGAATCCCCACACCATTGTTCATGCCCATGGGTCATGTATGTGTTCTTTGGCTACCCCCTTTCCTATACTGTACTGTACGTCCCCATGCCTATTCTGTAACTACCTATTTGTACTTCTTAATCCTCTCATTTCTTGACCATTCTCCCCCTCCCCCTCCATCTGGCAACCACCTGGTAATTTCTTTTCTCTTGCTGCTTTTAAGAGTCTCTCTTCATCTTTAACCATTGATCTTTTAATTATGATGTGTCTTGGAGTGGGCCTCTTTGCATCCATCATAATTTGGACTCTGTGCTTCCTGGACCTGCAGGTCTATTTCCTTCACCAAATTAGAGAAGATTTCTTTCACTATTTTTTCAGATAGATTTCCAGTTTCTTGCTCTCTCTCTTCTCCTTCTGGCACCCCTATGAAGTGAATACTGGACCCCTTGAAGTTGTCCCAGAGGCTGTTTATACTATCTTCATTTTTTTGGATTCTTTTTTCTTCTTTTTGTTCTGCATGATTGTATTTTGCTTCCTTGTGTTCCAAATAATTGATTGGATTATTGGCTTCATCCACTCTACTTGTTATTTCTGTGTAAATTATTCTTTATTTCAATTAGTGTATCCTTCATTTCTGACTAGGTCTTTTTTATGCTGCTGCAGTTCTCATCAAGCTCCCTGAGCATCTTTATAACCACTGTTTTGAACTCTGCATATGATAAGACTGCTTATCTTCATTTTGTTTAGTTCTTTTTCTGGAATTTGGATCAGGTCTTTCATTTGAGCCATGTTTCTCTGTCTCCTCATTTTGGCAGCCTCCCTGTGTTTGTTTCTATGTATTAGGTAGAACTGCTTTGACTTCATGTCTTAGTAGTGTGGCCTAATGTAGTAGGTGTCCTTTAGGGTCCAGTGGCACAGCCTCCCCTATCACCCAAGCTGGGTACTCAAGGGGTGACCTTCATGCAGGCTGAGTATACCATCCTCTTGTTGTTGAAACTTGATTGCTGATGGCAGATCAATGGGAGGGATTTACCCAGGCCAGTCAGCTGCAAGGACTGGCTGTGACCACTCACCACCAACCTCTGCCCCTCATCGAGGATCAGATGTGCAGAGGCACGGTGGTAGTGTGCTACGACATGGTCTGTAGCTGTCCATTGGGTGTGCTAGCCCTGGGATTTCTTGGGTGGTGCAGGCCAAGTTCAGCTCCTACCTATGTTTTGCCAGGGGCACCCTGCCTGAGCTATACAGCAGTCTGAGGTGGCTGGTACTTGTGCTGGGCTTGGAGATTCCCAGATGAAGCCAAGCTGTGAATCTAATCTGGCTGCCTCTGGGGCTCATTGAAGCCAACTTTTGCTTGTTTCATAGGATTTAGGACCAAGACTAGCCATTCTTATGGAAAAGTAGCTTGGGTGGACCCATAAGTTAGGTGAGGCAGAGCCTCTGAGGATCTCCAAGGCAAGTCAAACAGTGTCAGCCAGGTCAATGGAGTCTCAGATATGGTACCAGCTTGCTGGCTCTGTTGTGGGGATGGTTTAGCAAAGGGACAATGGCCTCTGTTCACCTTGATGCCAGACACTTCAGTTCCTCCCCATGTGCCACTGGTGCCTTTCAAACTGCTACCCCAGTGCTGGAGCTCAGAGAGAGTAAGTCTGAGTAGGTGAGGTCATGTATGAGCTCTTCAAGAGGAACTGCTTGGGGCTCCAGAAGTTTCTTCCACTGACTCAATCCCTGCAGGCTTTGCAGCCAGAAGTTGTGGGGATTTATCTTCCTGACATTGGAATCCTGGGCTAGGGGACCTGATGTGGGTCTGGGACTCCTTGCTCACGAGATATCCCTCCTGAATTTTATCCATATGGGTGTGGGACTAGTTTGTTCCTCATCTGTGCCCCTCTAACCAGTCTGGATGGATGCAGTTTCTTTAATTCCATAGTTGTCAGACTTCTATATAACTCAATTTCATGGTTGTCAGACTTTCATTCATCTTGATTTCTGGTGTTCCTGAGTGATGGTTGTTCTATATTTTAGTTGTAATTTTGATGTGGTTGTGTGCAGAGGTGAGCCACATCTGGCTATGTCACCATCTTGACCAGAAGTCATTCTTATTATTTTAAAATGTAATTTGTGCTAATACTCTTTTATTGAGGCCTATTTTATCTGACATTGGCCTAGGCACTCCAGCCTTCTTGCATTTTCTATGTTTTGTGTTTATTCCATCCATTTACTTAAAACCCACTTCGTGTCTTTATATTTTAAGTGTGGTTCTTAAGTGTGAACCAGCAACACATGGTTCAGTCTTGCCTTTACCCATTCTCTGTCTGTTAACTGGAGTATTTACACAAAGAATGGTTGATGTAATTACTGGTATACTTTGATTTAGTCCCACTGTTTTCTTTCTTTATCCCCTCTGCTTTTTGTTTCTATATTCTTTCCTTTATTTGGGGAGAATATTTTTAGTGTTATTTTTAGTATTAATGGCTTTTCTGATACACCTCTCTCTCTCTGTTTTGCTTATTTCATTTTTACTGGTTCCTTTAAGAATTACACTGTACATACCTAACCTTCCAAAGCCTACTAGAATTTTATTTAGCAGTCCCTACTATACAGATCTGGTAGTAACACATGCTCTTCATTTTATTTCATGTGAAAATTTCCTTGTTACAGCTTTGTTTCTGAAGGATACTTTCACTGGATACAGAATTATGGTTTATAAGATATTTGTTTCCATTTTTTTAGCACTTTAAAAATGTTGTTATCTCATCTTGATGGCTTCTGATACGAATTTAATAATCATTCAAACCTTTACCCTCCTGGAAGCAACATGCCGTTTTTCTCTGTTTTCAAAACTTTGTATTTGAGTTTTAGCTTTTTGTTCATAAAGTTTTTAGGGTTGTTTTCATTAAGTTTATCCTTTTGGAACTTACCAAGCATTTGAATCTATAAATGTATGCTTCTAGTGAAAGTTAGGAAGTATCCAGCCATTATATCATGATTTTTTTTTTCTGCTTCAATATCTTTCTCCCCTTTTAGAGGATATCCAAATACACATGCATTAGACTTTTGATATCCCATAGGTCTCTGAGACTCTGTCCAATGTTTTCAATCTCTCCTTTTTTATTATTTCACTACTATATCTATTTTGCTTTTGAGTCCTCCCAGTAACTCTTTATTTCAGATTTTAAATATTTAGTTCTACAATTTCCTTTGTGTTCCATTTTGTTTTTATTCCTGGTGGATATTTCTAATCTTCTGATTTATTATGTGTGTGTGTGTCCGTGTGTTTTGTTTTTGACCTCATGGGGCATAGTGTTGCTTTAAAGTCTTTGATGATTCTAATATATATTTTGATGATGAATTCTTTGCTTTATTTATTTATTTTGAGATGGGTTACATGTTCTTGGTTCTTCACATGTCAAGTGATTTTGAACTGTATCTGAGACTTTGTGGACTACTGCAGTCTTCTTCAGAATGTTGATATTTTTGTATTAGCAGTCAGTCAACAAGTAAGCTTTGGAACCTTAGTCCTGTCTTGCCTCCTATGGGTGATGGTTCAAATTTTAATTCTATTTGTTTGTTTGTTTATTATCCTCACCTGAGGACATTTTCACTTGCTTTTTAGAGAGAGAGGAGGAGAGGGGAAGGGAGAGAGAAAAACATCAATGGGAAAGAAGCATCAATTTGTTGCTCCCTACACACCCAGGAATGGGGGTCATGTGTGCTTGGATCAGAGGTTACATGCACCCATGTCCAGACTGGGATAAACCAGTAACCCAAGTACGTGCTGTGACCTGAAATCAAACCCACAAACTTTTGGCTTTCGGACCTCACTCCAGTGGTTCAAATCTCCATGTAGTTATCTAGGTCTGTGTTGTGTTGGTTTGAATCTGTCTTGGGCGTGTTTGTTCAGACTTTAGGCTAAGGTTTGCCATTTAACATTATATTTCCCCATATACACAAGACAGGCAAGTCTTCATTCTCAGATATGGAATCAGTCAAACTCCAAGCCTTTGAAATGATAGCTAACTGGGGCCCCAATTAGTTCCCAACAACCTACCCCAACATTTACACTGTTCGGCCTCTGTCTCCATCTGGGCCCCCTTGTTTCTACTTTTATGTGTGAGATTGAGGACCCAGGGTTTCTTTGTATGTTGTTAATTTCCCTACCTAGTATTTTCACTATGTAAACATTTATTTTTCTAATTATAAAGGTAATTCATCTAGAAAATATTTGAAATGTATAAAGGAAATAAATAATCATTAATCTGATGAGTCAGAGAGAAAATGCTTTTTTATGAAAGGTTACATTTCCCTAACTACCCTCTTCTCTCTCCTCATCCTCCCATGTGAAGACTATAGATGAGTCCCTATGTTACACTTTCTCACGGTACTATGTTTATTTTCTGTCTAGAATTCACCACAATTCCAGCTTCATTTTTTGTGTGATTATTGATTTAACATCTGTCTCTTGCATTAGACTGTAAGTCTGGTCACTAGGAAGATGCCTCGTCTATTTTGTTCATCACTTATATTATCTCCAACACCTGGAGATGCACAATAGCACCTAAATAGCAGATGCACAATAAATAACTGAGAAGTAAATATACTGAGATCATTAATTAGAATATGGTTTGCTAACTATGATAGAGCTGAAGGAAATGTAATCCTTCCTAATAAAATTGAGAAGAAAGATAAACTGCAAGAAATACCACATACAAAATTGTTCTCAGGTCTATCATTATGCTTGCCCAACTGTAGTATGCACTAATCCCTGGTACTTCATTTACTTGTCCATCAAACGTGGGCTCACTGCACTGCAACTCAAGCAGGAGAGAGAGACAAAGCAAACTAGGTGACAAGTATCATTAAGGAAATACTATGATAAAAGCAAAGGGAAAAACTAAGAGTAACTGCTCAAAAGGATATTACTGCTTTTTGTCTACCAGATGATGCATGGGAAGTTTTCTGCAATTTTCTGGGGTTTACCAGGTGAAGAACAAATAGTAAAATTAGTTTTTTAATGACCTTTTTCATTTCAACTCTCAAATTTTCCATTGATTCTAATTTTCTAGACATACTCATTTGATCCACTAGAGGGCAGTAAACCCTAAAGACAGTGTAACCAACCGTCCTTTAAAAATAAAGCAATTCGTTCTACAATTACTACACAGCACAAAGAAAGGAGCTAGTATTCTTCACGACAGCATGGAGGGAACTGGAGAGCGTTATGATAAGTGAAATAAGACAGGAGGTGAAAGACAAATACCTATGATCTCTCCTATAAGTGGAACCTACAGAAAAAACAAACAAGCAAGCAAAATATAACCGGAGACATTGAAATAAAGAATAAACTGACAATAACCAGAGGGCAGGGGTGAGGGCATAAAGGGGGGAAAGATCATCAAGGAACATGTATAAAGGACACATGGACAAAGCCAAAGGGGGCTAGGATCGAGGGTGGGAAGTGGGGATGGGTGGAGCAGCGAGGAGTTAAAAAAAAAAGAAAAGAAAAATTAATCCCCAAATATTTCTGTTTCGATGTTTTTCATTTATTGGTAAGTTGTCTGCCCAATTAGATGGTGAACACTTAAGGACAAGAAATGTCTTATTTTTAAAATTTCCCCACAACACTTGCCACAGTGTCCTAGTCATCCTACAGGTTTATCCTTTCCCTAAAGTTTTAATTTGATGACAGTTTTGTGGAAAATGTGATTTGATGAATGCCAATATAGTTTGGTACAATATAAAATTGTATTTTAGAGCTCTAAATAAGATAATCTTGGCTCATATGACTACAATTAAGAAAATAAATTGGGGAGTTCCGGCCAAGATGGAGGCATAGGCAGTTGCATTGTGCTTCCTTGCGCAACCAAAACTAAGGACAACACAAATTGAGAAACAAGAAACAACCAGAACAGAGGGAAATTAACTGAACAGAAGTCGGGCTCCAGTACATCCAGACCGGTAAGGAGCGGCAGAGTCGGAGGCCTGCGGAGAGGGGTCGAGGGGTCCCAGCAGGAAGAAACGCTGGCTGGCAGGCACGGGCCGTAGGGCGCAGATGGCAGCGGACAGACTGGTGGCGGACCCTGGGCTTGGGAGGCGACTAGCAGACCCAGTGAGGGGCGCAAGGCAGCAGGCTGTCCGCAGCCACACATTCGCGTGCAAACTAAGCGAAAACGGGCAGCGCTGCCGCATTTCAAAGCTTAAGAGCCCTGTCTGGGAACTGAGGCTGGGAGACTCTCTCAGCCTCACAGAAGACTTCTTGGGGAAGCCCACCGCCAGGGAGCCAGCACAGGAAGGGCCCAATTTACTTGTGGGAGGCAGTGGAGGGGACGAAAGTCCTAGGGAGAGCAGAGCAGGCGCCATTGTTCCCTCTCAGACCCCGCCCCACATACAACGTCACAACCCAGCGACTTGGGTGCCCCGCCCTGGTGAACACCTAAGGCTCCGCCGCCCTTATGAAACAGTTGCAACCAAACCAAAGGAAAATAAAAAAGACGGCTCAAACATATTTGAAAGCCCAGAACCAATTTTTTTAAGTGACCAAGAGATAACCAATTTATCAGATGCACAGTTCAAAGCACTGGTGATCAGGAAGCTCACAGAATTGGTTGACTTTGGACATAAGTTAGATGAACAAATGCAGGCTACGATAAGAGAAATGAAGGAAAATGCACAGGAAAACAATAGTGAGGGGAAAAAAACTGGGACTCAAATCAATGGAGTGGACCAGAAGGAAGAAAGGAACAACCAAACAGAAAAGAATGAAGAAACAAGAATTCAAAAAA
>PVIA01018607.1:0-12353 GCA_004024845.1 Tonatia bakeri | reverse complement strand
ACATTTACTTAATTTCTCATAAAATTTGTTTTCTCAGAATTTTATGCATATTTTCAATACGTTTATGTGGATTGGAGTCTCCCATAGAAGCAGTAATAATTCTGACTTGTGGACAAATGGCTCAGTTTTCTTCTCCAAAATGTAAGTTTTTTGAGAATGCATTTATTTTATTCATTCATGCTTTCTCAGTCAGGTATTAATCTTAGAAATAAAAAGCAATGTGTGAACAACTATTTAAATGAACTGTTTCTGTGAAAAAAATTTAAGAAATATTCAGTATTATATGTAACTGTACTCTATATACATTGTTTATTATTAAAATATGAACTTATATATTATCAGATTAATGAATTATTATCTCTGTATTTCAGATTTTCAAAAACTTCAGAGTCAGACAAGAATTGTGCATATGGGAATTTTGAAGCAGAAAAGCTCTACTTGGAATCATGTTTAGAAAAAAAACACTATGTTTGTAAGCACCAGGCAGTGTGGCTCACCTAAATTTGGTACAGTGTTACTCTCACCATCTCTGAAGAACAGATTTCTAGTTCCTTCAAGAATGCTGCAATTATTTTTGTACTACTTTTTTAAGAAATTATTTTGGAACCAGTTTTAGTTTCATGAAAAAATGAAGAGGAAGGTACTGACATTTCCCATATTCCCCATGTTCCCCTGCATACAGAGCATCCGCATTATCAGCATCACTCAGCAGAGTGGGACGTTTGTTACTGAGAATGAGTCTGTACTGACACATCATAGTCATCTGAAGTCCATACTTTATCTGACACTTCATCCTTGGTATTGGAGAATTGTTTTAAACCTATATTCATGTTAATTTTAAAAAGTATGTATCCAGGTATATATTATACATTTTAAATTTTCTGTTATTCATTAAAATAAATTGTGTAAAAATTATTAATTATAATATCAAGAATTTGTTATTTCTAAGTATATAATACCAAGGATAATTTCTCACACATTTTCAAATTAACTGATTTGTCCTGGCCTTGAATGTTGAAAATGAAGATTGAACATCTGATGGTGGTACAGTGAGTAAGTCAGTGGAGTCAGTGCAGAGAAAGCAGGGGAAGTTCAATTTAAAGATTTATTAACTATTTTTCAGGGATATCCTGCAGAGAAGGGAAGAAGAAAATTACAAAATGTGCCATAGGGTTAATTAAAGAAGAGAACAAAAAGGAAGAATCATATGGGAGCCAGGTCTACCTCATCAGGGATGGGTTTCAGACTTTCTGGCAGACAGTTGTCACTACAGAAAACTCTATGGCAGACGAGGGAAGAGAAGGGAAGAGAAGGGAAGAAGAAAATTACAAAATGTGCCATAAGGTTAATTAAAGAAGAGAACAAAAAGGAAGAATCATATGGGAGCCAGGTCTACCTCATCAGGGATGGGTTTCAGACTTTCTGGCAGACAGTTGTCACTACAGAAAACTCTATGGCAGACATGTTCACTGGATGGCTCCAGGAGAGAGCAGGTCCCAGTCTGCAGGCTGATGTGGGTGAGGATGGATCTCACAGTGTGACTGGCAGGTAGAATGACCCCCCTGCCAAAGTGTCAGCAGGCAGAGCCTGGATAAAAGGAAACTATGGCTGTGACTAGTGGCAAAAATTTGCTGGAGGGTGAATACCACAAGAACTTCCTGCATGCATGCAGATGTCAGCCACAGCACTGTAGCAAAGGAGAGAAAACAGCATGAAACCAGGAAGAGGAGTCCTTTCTCCCAGTGACCTTTACTGAGAAAATGTCAAGTGAGCTGGCTGGAGAAAAGGTTGTAGGATCTGTTGCCATTATCTCAGAAAGGGCAATATGTATAGATTTGGAGCAGAGAGAACTAAATTCTTAATTGGCACTCAAGGTCTCTATACAACAACCCCAAGGATTCTATAGAAAAGCCATGAGACTATACTCCACTTGCTCAGAGAACAGAACTAACACAAATATCTTCTGAATCTATTTTTGTGCAGTATTATTAAAGATTAGAGTAATTTTTTGGTAGACACTGGTCTTTTCACTGGGTAATAATCAGTGTCCTCTGATATTTTTTTACATGTCTGTTTTTTTCCTTTGCTGGATTTTGGATATTTTGGAGGGTACCTTGTTTTACTAAATTCTCTGTCTCCCCTTTTCATACTCCTAATCACTCTGCTTTGAAGTGTACTTTGATGGGAAAAATAAAATGTTAAATAATGAAGAAAAAAACTAAAGGATAATATATCCATGTGAAACAAACAGTTAGTTATTGAGAGAATGTGCAATAAACTTTCATAATTTGACAATCACTCTGAGATAATTTTATTATAATGCAATTATAAATGAAAAAGATCCTATATTCACTTATTATTTGCAAAATGAATTAATAGTTCCTACACAATTATCTCTTTGAATGTAGACATAGTCTTTATATTCTCCATATACATTCCTTATATTCATATACAGAAAATATGTGGGTATTCAAAATTAATTTTATATAATATGTATGTTGAATCTGTATCTACTTGTTGAAGTTGTGTTACAAATAACCCAATTGCACTGACATTTACAAACAAGAATTTATTTTACCCAATTATTTCTCAGTTACCCATTTGTGGTTTCATTGGTTTTCAGTTGATAAAAGGTAGGCATGTATGGGCTTAGCTCCAGACCACACATTCAGTTTTTATTTTTTTCTATATATTTTATTGGTATGTAACCTTCTCATAGCTATTATCAGCACTTTCAGCAGTTGTAGCAGAAATGTGCTTCTTAATAACTGTGCTTGGGACTCATAAACTAGTACTTTTGCAATTAAATTATATTATCTAAACAAGTCACATGGCCAACCTTATTAATTTTCTGCAAAGTATAGTCTTCTTATAGTGGTCAGAGAAAAGAAATGTAGATTCACCAAAAAATAATGTAATCTATAATAATAGCCATAGAAACAGGTGCAGAAGAGACTAGTGTACCAGCAGTTATGACCCCCTGTGGGAGTTATGGAATCCAAGAGGTCAGAGTATGACACATCCACATGTACTGCAGAGCCACATTGTACTTCACATCATTTCAATACTTCCAGATATGTTTCTTTGTGTTTTAGCTGAATTAATTATCAAGTTAATAGAAATATCATTTCATGATTTAAAAAATTCTCAAATTTTAAGTACCAATTCTCAATACGTGTAGAGAAATAAACAGAAACCATCACACTCTTGAGGAGAAATCACCCAATGAAATGATCAAAGACAATATTTCTAAATAAAAGTAGTCAAGCTTCCTGGGATGATCTTGGGAAAATGGTGACTTTTGTTAAAACCCATTCATCTCAACAGCTGCTTCTCTGACATAAAGTGACTCTGACAGCAGCATCACAGAGACTGAAGAGTCTGTCTGAAATGCTCTGCCCTCACAGATGTTCAGTGTAAATAACAAAAAAAGAAATAAACAAGGTATGGGAATGAGTAATGTCTTTGAGACCATAAAGACTGATATTTTATGAAATTAGGGGCATTGCTAGTTTTCACACCAACTCCGTGTCTCTGTCCAAATATTGCATTCCCAGTGGATCCCAACAGAATTGCAGTTTCCTCTCAGGATGGCACTCCCAATGATTATTCTTCATTTTTTCAAAATGTTTTAAATCAAGAGTTATACCTCCAAACATCATATATTTTAATGTTTTTTTTTGCCTTACACCACACATATTTATTCTATCAAAGTTGTGAAAACTTGACCTTTGAAATCAATGTATCAACAGGACTGTCTTCTCCGTGAAGATCCAGGGGAGACTCCGGACCATGCATTTCTCTTACTATTGGGTGGAGCCCTCGGTCCTGGGCATCCCTTAGCTTCCAGACATCTTACTCCAGTCTCTGCCTCTGCCACCTCATTGTTCTCACCCTGTGTGTCTGTCTCTGTGCCCAAATGCCCCTCTTCTTATAGGATATCATATGTTTTAAGAATTTTCCTACACCAGTGTAATTTCATCTTAACTTGATTATATTTGCAAAGTCCTTATTCCCAAACAAGGTCATATTCCAGGCTCTAGTAGTCATTGATTTTAGGGTTAGAGAATGTATGGACATATGATAATATAAAATGACTTAAATAAACAGATTAATGTCTAAGTAGTTTGTTTGGGTATCATTGTAACTGAAAATCATATTTTGTCTGGTGAAAACTGAATTCCAACCATGTGTATATTAAAGGTTGGGAGTATGATGTCAATGGTCTCAAAAGAGGGAGGGGGAAATGTTCTGTCATAAAATCAGAAGCAGCAGTCCACTGAAAATTATGCCTCCATGACATTTCTAATCTTTCAACATTTTTAACACTTTAAAATATAACAAACAAAACCCCAACTAAACTGGTTCTATTAGAGAGAAATGATAATTACTTTTGAGTAATTACCTAATGCACAGGTGCACATATATCACATTTTGCACAAAACCTAAATTTCTTAATTTTATCAACATTGTGTATTTTATTTTTTCCACAGATTAAACTCTTTTATTCTTTTAGGGGCTGATAAGACACTTATTATAAAATTTAAATGACACAAACCAATATATAAAAGTATCACAAAAGGTGATTGGTAGTAGAGACCAATTAACTAGAATTTCTACCATAAAGTGGGAGAAAATCCACAAGATATGCAAAAATCCACAAGCTGTCTGATGATGTAAAAGTACAGGATCTCACGCACGTGTAGGTTATCCAGCATTTTCTGGTTAATACAAAAGATTGCTGTATAAATTACTTAAGTAGACTGTCATTTCCTTAAGCTGAGTTGATCTCATGTCAAGAAATGTCAAAATTTTAATTTGAAATACAGGCAAGTCTGTTTTTAATATACCTACCTTATAGTTCAAAGAGGTAGATGTACAATTTATATAGTTTACAATGTGTTTGTTTTATTACCTGCTTAAAATGACCTACTCTTTTATAGTTCCTTTATAACATTAGCACCTGTCAATAAAGTTTGTTTAAAAGATTCTTTTCCAGACTGAATGGTAATTCTTTGTCTATTTATGCTTCAGAGTTTAAAAGGCCTTGTTTGTACTATCCTATAATATTTACTCATTCTGACAGTTTAAAGAAAGAGTGAAAAAACAAAGAGGAAGATAACTACACAAAGAATGGCAACACACCTGATACCTGAGGCTAGATATTATTTTGAGTGAATATTTCCATGAAAACTCATTTTAGACTAATTCATACAGCTAAGCCAATTGCTAACAAAGTAAAAACATCAATCAAATTATTGTTTCTATCTCCAATATTGTAATGAAAATAATTTCCTTGATACCATAAATACATTTTTTATTTTATTTTTTAAGATAATTAAGAACTGATGGATTAAAAATTAACCTTAAGACTTTAAATAATGTATTCTTTTTCTCTCAAAATAAGAAAACATCTGTTAACCTTTTCCCCCGAATGGAGAGGCATATCATATTCTTAAGGGAAGTTGTTTGTGTTAGCTTTTCTATTCTTTTCTCGTAATGAAGTGCTTGTTTTTAAGACCATACTTTCCTCACTCAATTTTCTAAACTCAATTATGCTTCTAAGAATATAACAGGTAATGAGTAATAAAATTGTTAACAGGACTTTCAAAAGTTGCACTTGGAAACCAACCATATAGGTAAACATATTTGCCAATGATACCTAAGACAAGGGTTTGATCTCCAAATATATAAAGAACTCACACTACTCCACTCCAGGAAAACAAACAATCCAATTAAAAAATAGTCGAAGGACCTGAACAGATGTTTCTCCAAGGAGGACATACAAAGGGCCCAGAGACATATGAAAGAATGATGAGCATCACTAGCCATCAGAGAGATGAAAATTAAAACCACAGTGAGATACCACCTCACACCAGTCAGAATGGCCATCATAACCAAATCAACAAACAAGTGTGGAGAAGATGTGGAGAAAAAGGAACCTTAGTGCACTGTTGGTAGGAATACAGACTAGTGCAGCCACTTTGGAAGACAGTATGGAATTTCCTCAGAAAACTAAAAATGCAACTGCCTTTTGATGCAGCCATTCCATACCTGGGATTATACTCTAAGAATCCCGAAACACCAATTCAAAAGAACCTATGCACCCCAATGTTCATAGCAGCACAATTTACAATAGCCAAGTGCTGGAAGCAACCTAAGTGCCTATCAGTAAATGAGTGGATAAAACAACTGTGGTACATTTACACAATGGAATACTATATAATAGAAAGAAAGAAGGAACTCTTACCTTTTGTGACAGCGTAGATGGAACTGGAGAGCATTATGCTAAGTGAAATAAGTCAGGTGGTGAAAGACAAATGCCATATGATCTCACCTATAATTAGACATTAATCAACCAAGCAAACAAGCTAGCAACATAGAACCAGAGACATGGAAATAAAGAACAAACTGACAGTGACCGGAGGGGAGGGGAGGAGGGGGATAACAGAGAGAAAGAAGGTAAATAAGCAAGCCAAGGAACAGCAATAAAGGACTCATGGGCACAGACAATGTGGTGGGGATTGACTGTGGGAGTGGGTGGGATGGGGCAGGGAGAGTAATGGGAAAAGTGGGGGGACAACTATAACTGAACAACAATTAAAAAGAGTAGGATTTCTGAGATTTCATTTAGAAACTATTTCTACTAGATATTTATGTTTTGAGGATAGGATGTAAAGGAAACATTAATATAGAGGATCAATAGACTATAATCTGTTTAAGTAAAAAGTTGCACTTGGAAAATGTAATAATACCATATTATAGAATTTCCTTTTTAACTTTAATAAATGCAATTTTATTTTATGGTTTTATTTTTCATTTACAGTTGACCTCTAATGTTATTAGTTTCAAGTGTACAGCATAGTGGTTAGACATTTTGTACTTATAAACATCCCCAAGTCTAGTACCCATGTGGTAGTATACATAGTTATTTCAATATTATTGGCCATATTACCTATGCTTTACATATCCATGACAATTTTGTAACTACCAATTTATTAAATTTTCTTTAATAACTTATATGCAGCAGGGTTGTGTAATAACAGGGCTTTTGTCATTTACAGCATATATTTCTATTAAAATATTGACAACTAATTATGATTGCAGGATGGATTAATGGATAATATGATAAGTAGCAATTTAATATTTTAATCTCTTACATTATGGTATAGTGCAATGTTGTTTAATATTTTCTCCTTCACAGAGACATTTATTTTTATTAAGGGAAATATTAAATTACTTATAACATAATATAATTAATGCATCAATTATAAAAACAAAGACAGAGAGATTGAGAAGATAAGTTTGTAATGAATATTTGCAGCGGTTACCATAGGTTGAAAATGTAGACTTTCTTTGTAACGCTAGTGACAGATATTGTTAAGTACCAATTGTTAATGAAATTGTGATTTTACATTTTTTCATTATACAAAAATAAAATTAGGCAATAACAATATTTAGCAATCTTGTATAAGAGTAGAACTTTAATATCTAAGACACTCAACAGGATCTGAATTTTCAGTGTTTGTGATTTTTAAGCTGGAAGTAAGTTCATAGTGTGGGTGGTCAAGTCTTTGGCCCCACAAGTCTTTTAATATGAAAACAGTTTCTCAGAGGAACTCATCAATGAACAAACTAAATGACACTCTACAAGCTCACAGTCTCCTAGATTCTGGAGGTGTGTGATGAGATGAACCATCTTCAAAATTGCCCAAGTATAAGAATTTCCTGGTCAACTTTTAAGTGACACGCTGATGAGAAATCTACATTTTTCTACTTTTGCTTCATTCTCAGCCCTCAGGGCACAGTCTGTGAGGACCACAGACATTGTTTGTTTGCAGGAGTAACTTGGTCTCCCCTGGAGGATGCACGACTTTCTGGCTTCCAAGGTACGTGACTCTACCTTCAGACATCTCTGCTGAACTGATTCGTTTAATCGGAATTACAAATGCTAAATGTGGTGCAACTGAAGTATAACTAATACGTAACCAAATAAAAGAAAACATTGGTATCCTTTCCTGCACAATTTAGGGTAAACAGAGTAAAATATGAAATACTTTAAAGGATATTTTAAAACATTCAAATTTTTGCCTCTGCAAAATTACTAACAAACATACACACATGTATATTTGGGTTTGAAAATCATTTTAACTTAAATGAAAAGCAGTAAGCATCAATACAAGGAACTGGTAACTTTGGATTTTATAATTAATGGGTATAATTATATATGTATATTACTTTATATTTACTGCAGACTGTAAAAATAAAAGTGAATTCTTACAGTGAATTCATCATATCATGGAAGTCAAACATAATTCCTCATACATGCACTTCAATGAAATAAAAGCAGTTTCACTTGAAATAAAAATTAGGGTTTAGTAGCCCCTGCAAAATGCTTGTTAACCTACACTATAAATGATCAAAAGATTTTTAGAAATTGAACAAAACAATGCAAAAACCACGGTGCACTGAAAAGAGACTCCTGACATTTATTTGACTTTGTTACATGGTCTGATATAAATAAAATGGTAATATGGTAATTGTGTTATCTTAGTTAAAATGAGTAATATGTTGAAAGTTTATATATGTCAGATTGAGCATTGTGTTTTACATGCATTGTATCTTACACATTTTATTCCCAATTTAATTAGTAAACTAGGTAGGAAGACATTAATTTTTAAAAGTCAGACATTATCAATTTCAAAGTTAGCGTTTAATCCAGATCTCACCGACTGCAGAGGCCAATGTGTATGTCACACTTGCCTGCGCACTGAAGCTGCCTTCACAGAACGTGACGGCCACGGGACCTTTCTGCACCATTGCACCGAAAGTGTCCCTCCGTAAATGATCTACAGCGCATGTATTTATCGTTTCATGGTTTCATATCTTCACCATTAAATAAACTGCAAGTTACTTGTGTAAAGAATGGTAAAAAATCTCTTTTCTGCTCTATTGCCTTTATTATTTATTAAGCTTTGGATAACTTTAGTGTTTCATGTAACATTTTTTCATAGGTGATGTATTTCATTAAAATTTAAATGATTTCTCAGAACTCTACAATTATTCAAAATAAAATATTATTTGGTGGCCCCTCATCTGCCTTTTTACTAAATAATTGTAAGTGACTAAATTAAATTAAATAACTGCAGTTAATTACCATGTATGCTAACAATACTATTCCCCCAACTTTAGAACACTCAATCTTTAAACATTAGTGGATTTAGAAATTGTCACAGAAATAGGTGCATTGTTTTTTTCATACAGTATTTTAATTTTCACAGTGATTCTGTTAAAATGTTTCAGTGGAATCAGACTTTAATAAAAATATTATTCTGAATCTCTTCACTAACATATTACTTTTCATTGATTAAACCAATAATATCATGTCAACCGAAGAGTAAAATTTTCAAAATCATTATTCTATCATGAAACATTTCAATGCCTAAGTCAATTAGAACAAGACTTCACATTGGTCAAATGCAATGTGAGTACTGTTTCTTCTCTCACACTCCACCCACACTGACTCTCCTAGGGGTCCTGTCAGTGTTCACATCACAAATTAACACTGAAGGACTGTCATCAGAGGCACCATCCCTGACGTTACTCAGCTGCAGAGATGCATCTCCAGCGAGAAAACGACTCAGAACTGAATGTGGCTGAGGACTCCAGGAGACAGCAAAGGAAAGGCAAGGGCATGAAAAGTTCCATTTTACAAACTGAACAGCAGATGTCTTCTGTGGAAATAGAGTTTCAAAATGCTTCTCAAGATCTTCAATGGAATGACAAGGGCCATCACACAGGTGACACATTGAACAGACACACAGCATAACTGTTCTGGGATGTGCAGTTGGCATGAAGAAGTGTGGGGGAAAGAGTGGGGAAGTAACTCACATATTTTACATTTGTGAGGATCAGAGCTTAATGTTGCAATACAGTATTCTAGTGTGATATCTGAGGACTAATTTATTCAGACATTGTTGTAAAGTGTAGTCTTTGACCAACAACTCAGAGAACAGATACTTTCTGCCAATGCAATGCCATATTATAAGATTGCAGTGGTAGATATGGTTTTAGGGAGTTTCGAGTTTATTTATATGAATCCCTGTGCATGTGGGTTCTCCTGTATGAAACTTCTCTAAACCATATCTCCATTTTTCTTGCTGCAGATTTGCCATCACCACCAGAGAAGCTCATTGCTGGCATCCTGGGATTCATCTGCCTTATCTTGATGTACACTGTAGTAAGAATGGTACATTTTATTCCCCGTTTTTGTAATATTTTAAGAAAATTTATCACCTTAATGAAACTCACTCCTTCTAAACATTTTATAATATTACAGAAAAGAGTTCTCATTTTAAAGTAAGCATTTAGATAAATGTGAATGTTATTCTGAATTTGTCAAATACATAACAAAATGACTGCAGAGAGCATTTTACATATATTTATATATTCTCGTGTCAGAACTAAAAAGCATGCTTTAGGAAATTAAAAGACCTTATTGAGAAATAGAAATTAATTCTCGAGATTGTTTAGACCAATATTGTAAGAAATGAGGATCCTACAGCCTTTTGAAATATTCTTCCCCCAAATCTTCATTATTTTATGACTTTTTCTTGGTTAAATCAATTTTATTTCAGATTTTTCTGCTCCTAAATGATACACCAAATTTCAAACTAAAATTATGCCTTGACTGGTGTAGCTCAGTTGGTTGGGCATCATTTCACAAAGGAAAAGGTCTCCAGTTTGATTCCCAGTCAAGGCATATACCAGGGTTGCGGACCATTCCACAGTAGGAGCACATAGGGGAGGCAACCAGCCGATGTTTCTGTCACACGTTGATGTTTCTCTCCCTCTCTTTCTCCCTCCATTCCCTGTTCTCTAAGATTAAATAAAAACAATGCAATTAAAAAGAAACTAAATTTATGATGATTTATTTTTATCAATATTAATTTTATTATAAGAATCACTGTAAATTTTTCTAGGTACTATAAAACTGAAGCAGAGCAATCTGTCCACAGTAACAACGTTTGAGAAAGGTACATTATGATTTTCAAAGTTCTCTCATTAGTACAGATTATATTTTTCTCTATTTTAGGGAAGGTAAGGATATAATCTATTTTTAGGGGGAGAACATAAATTACAAAATATGACAGTAAATGTCCATAAATAACAATTGTAGAAGAGTGTTCTTCTTATGCAACAATATGAAGAACTATATATTAAAATCACCATGCCCAGCCCTGACTTGGTGCCTCAGTCCTTTGGAGTATAGTCCTGTACATCACAGTGTTGCAGAGTCAATCCCAAGTGAAGGCACTTACCTAGGTTTTGGGTTCAATCCCCTTTCAGAACACATACAGGAGGCAACCATTTGATGTTTCTCACATCATGTTTCTCTCTGTCTCGCTGTTTATCTCCCTTCCTCTCTCCTTAAAATCAATAAGCATATACTTGGGTTAGGATAAAAAATAAATGAATAAAATAAAATCACCATCCCCACTGTTGCCAGTAGGCAATGTCTTACTGCTCTAATATGATGAGACAAATAGCATTGCTATTCTAAAAAAAAAGAAAGTGGTTTCAATCATTGACTTCCTAGGCATAGAAAGTGGATATTTTTGCTTGTGTTTGTGTTTTATATGGGTACATAAATTAGGGGATGAAGTGTGCACATGAGTGTTTTTTGTTTTATATCTTGAGCCTGTGAGTGTGCATATGTAGTGTGTGTGTGTGTGTGTGTGTGTAAGTTAATTTTTGTTTTTTTAAATTCAAATTAGTCTTCAGTTTAAAAATGCATACTCTTTCTTCAGAATACTATTGTGGTCTCTGTCCACCAGAGTGGTTGATGTATTCCAACCATTGCTATTACCTTGGTACTGAACAAAAAACGTGGACTGAGAGTTTGATGGCCTGTGCTTCTGAGAACTCTAACCTACTCTATATAGATGATAAAGAAGAAATGGTAAGATCTCCAATGTTTCCAACACTTTATTTAAAATATCTTTTAGTTTATGTCAGTAGAATTCATTCATTTGTATACATTTGTAGTTTATTTTAGAGACTTAATCTTTAATTGTTTGAATCTATAATAGTTTGTGTATATTATTTATATTTATATTTATTTATACTTTATATTTATTTATTTATATTTATGTTTTCTACCATTAATGCACGTTTGATAATTCCTAGTTCTTGCCTTTTGTTGATAACCATGCTTCTATAAATGCTTTCTTTATAAAGTAAACTTTGGTACTTAATTTTACCACACATCATGAAAACTACAGATATCATGGTTATGCTTATTACAAACTGAAGTGACCCAGGTAATTACAAATTACATCATGAAATAGATG